>PVJX010006090.1:0-80308 GCA_004027295.1 Dolichotis patagonum | reverse complement strand
CACTGTTTTTATCAATTCTTCTTTTACCTGGGCAAGTATTTCTGGTTTGAATTTCTCCATAGCTTTCCCTATTTGCATATTTATTTCATTTGATATCATTTCAGACATTTCAGGTGTATGGCTTCTTTTTTCTTCTATGTACACAGCTTATAAGCTTTCTTGGGGAGGGCTAGGGCTTTGAGCCTGCCTTTTGGTCTTTTCTTTTGTCATTATTCTGTATTTCCTTACTTTGAGCGGTGTTCCAAAGCTTTCTCTGCTTATGTGGCAAATTACCTGTTACACCCTCAGTTCCTGGAGGGGCAGTGGCTCCCCCACAGGCTCCTGGCTTCCTCACAGGGTCCTAACTCCCCTCTCTGGGCTCCTGGCACCCTAAGTTGTAAGGCGAATGCTGGGTGTGGCCACCCTGGAGCCTGTAGAATCTCAGGCAGGCCAGGCCTCCGTGCCTTGTCCCAGGCAGGTCTCCAGGAGGTTCCCTGCGAGTGAAGGGCCTATAGGTCCCAAAGAGTCAGGCCAGAATGTTGGTTTCTGAAAAGTCCCCGATCCCAAACAGACCTGGCCAAGATGCCAGTCTCCACAATATTCCCAATCCAAACAGCCCGGGCCACTCTGCAGGTCTGAGAGTTTCAGGTCCCAAAGAGAAAGGCCGAGATGCTGCTTTCTGGGAGACTTCCTGGGCGTGAAGGGCGGGGCTATGTGCCCAAACAGACCCGGCCCAGATGCCGATCTCCAGGCAGTTCCCTGAAGATGAAGGGCGTGCTTACCAGTCCCAAAGAGTCGCGCCAAGATGCAGGTCTGCGCAGATTTTTGATCCAAACAGCCCAGGCCACTCTGCGGGTCCGAGAGTTTCGGGTCCCAAAGAGACAGCCTGAGATGCTGCTTTCTGGGAGACTTCCTGGGGGTGAAGGGCAGGGCTACGGGCCCAAATAGACCTGGCCCAGATGCCGATCTCCAGGCAGTTCCCTGGGGATGAAGGGCATGCTTACCAGTCCCAAAGAGTCGCCCCGAGATGCAGGTCTGCACAGACTTTCGATCCAAACAGCTCAGGCCACTCTATGGTCCGGGAGTTTCGGGTCCCAAAGAGACAGTCTGAGATGCTGCTTTCTGGGAGACTTCCTGGGCGTGAAGGGCCGAACAAAGAAATTTTTAAAAATTTACAACTGAAAGATAAAGTCAGTAAACAAATCATTATTTTTGCAAGATTTGAGAAACTAATATTCCAGAAGATATCTGACTTTTTTTTTATAAGCAGACTCAACAGCCTACTAAAGTCTCCATCTTTCTCACAAAGAAGAGGTAAACTTGGCAGAAATAGTGAGTTCTTAGCTTCCTCATATTGACTTAACTTATTTTTCTGGATTCCACCTTGGCCTCTCCTTGCCACCCAATGGCCTGGCTCCAAGGCCAATCTGGAAGACACAGCTGGGTGTTCACTGTTGACACAACAGTCTGAACTGTGCCTTGTTCTCTGAAACAACAAACAGACCCGCCATTTTCCAGTTTCACAGAAACTGCTTCACTTGGAGCAAGTTGCCATGACCAGCCAGTCTCAGGGAATCCACCAGCTCCTGCAGGCAGAGAAAAGGGCCAAAGACAAGCTAGAAGAAGCCAAAAAAAGTGAGTCTCGTCTATGAGGGTTTTATCCAAAATGGATGAGGAAGGCTGGGAGATATGGGGAGGTGAGCATGGGCTTCTTGGTCAGGCAGACAGAAGTTTAAGGTCAGTTTTATTATGCACCCTATGAGCCCCAAGAGTTTGTTAAAACTACCCAGCCATATGCTCACTAATGACGATGAAGTTTTCTCATCAGGATTCTGATACTTTTGAGAAGTCATTCACTAAGTGAAAATATCCTGGATATTACGGTTAGGGAAGCCTGGGCTTATGCCCAGGCTCCACCACACCTTGGTTTGTCACTATTGTGAAATGCTTAAAAGGCAGACAACTTCCAGATTGAATCTGCTCACTAGAGAGTAAACTTAAGCAAATTACTTATCCTTTGAAAACCTGTTTCCATTTCCATAAAATTGTGATAATAACATCTAATAGCTTATTCTTATCCCTCTCTTGATAGTTTTTAATTCCCAATATCTTAAAATATTGCCATTTTATTCTTATTTTCTATCTTTTTTAGTTATACATCCATATATTTGCATATGTATATCCTAAATCAACCTCAATATCCTTCCTACTTTCTTTAATACTCATAACAGCTATGTAAATAAGGTATTAATAGATTCCTATTTTTATGTATTCAGAAACTAAGAATTCATGATTTGGCGAAGGTATTTTTAAAAATAGAAAATGTGGCACCAGGTACAATGCTTAATATTTATCCTGTTTACTCGTCACAGGGACCTTTATGGCAAAGGGAGAAAATGATGCTCAGAGAAATTGTACAGATTGCCCAAGGTCACACAGAGAGTAAATGGTAGAAACAGAATTTACAAGAGGTCAGATTCCTCAGTCAGGATCTTGCCTAGTGCACTATAAAAATTTACATAATTTTTACAATGAAAGAATAAAATGTTGCAAATTTATATCTTGAATTCAGCTTCTCTAGCCAAAATCTATATATTTTTAACTGCTATCTATTTCACATCACCTCCTTATTTGATTTACAGTAATTCCTAGTGTCATCCTCCTCCTTTATGACTGTCTTACCTCTGCAATGAGATCCAAAGTCAAGCCAGATAATCTTAAAAAATCTTGCTTGTGTAATTCTTTGGATGAATATAATGACAAAATTAGAGTAGGTGCTAAAAAAGTGTATTTAACTGTATCAAATAGAAGGACAGAGAAGTACCTACTTGCAAAAGAGGAATGAGTAACGAGATGTGCAATACCCAGTCTACTGGGGTTTTTACCGCCATGTAAAATTCTTTCCCTTTCTTAATAAAATTTGATTTGCTGAACACCGAGGAATGTGGGCACCAATAATACAAAGGTAAAGACTCCGGATGGGGGTGGTGGCAGGTAAGGGAAGGAAAAAGATAATGAACATAACTTATTCTACAGCGACTTATTTTACTACTCATTTTACAACTTACTCCACAGCAAACCGTGAAGAGTTGCAGGATGGTATAAATACAGTCATCGTGTAGAAAACAGCACAGAGCAGGACCTGATAGTTGAAACCATATAGAAACTCCTAGGATTTTTATTAAAATTTGAGCCACACTTAAAACTTTCATCACAAGAGACCAAAATATTTTGATATGATAACTATGCTGTCTCTGCTTTCTCATAAAGGATGAAACAAAAGGATGATATTGAGCACACATATAATCAATATAATTATGATTCAAATGACTTTAGATTTTTTTTTCCTTTTTCAAAGTCCCTAGAGGAATAAAGTGTTGTCAATCATGGAAACTGTTTGAGACTAGGGACGATTAAAAACAATATGGCTGCAACTTCATAGGGAAGGTAGAAGCCAAACTGCTCTATATTTACTCTGGTCTGTGGGCAAACTTTCCTCAGAACTCAGAATTTTAAAATGCATATTAGATTATTCGGGTTTTTTTTTTAGTTTTAAAAGAATAAAACCAAACAAAATAAAACAGAAGAAAGTCAGTCAAAACAAAACATGATACAGGACTTCTAAACAAAATAATAGGAAATCAACAATGGCTACAATAATGCCTCTTGTTATCTTCAAAATAGCTGTCTATACCATCAGACATAGTAAAATCAAACAAAACAGAGCAGAATAGAGCCAATAAAAATAAAATAATGAAATTGATATGAGACTTCAAAGCAAGATAATAGGGAATCAGCACTGGGTACCACCTTCAGAAGGAGATCCCCTATAGTTGCTATACTACAAATTGTTATCCTCCAAATAGATGCTCAGACCACTGGCCTTAGGCCTGCAGAGGTGATCAAATACTAAACACCACAAGCATTAAGTTGGTTTTTTTTTTCTAACTCAGTAGCTGCTATCCCAGCCTGTGTTTCTCCAGATCAGCTGGTTGTTTATAAGGGGGTTGGGGGCCTTCAGATCTTCTTGTGTCCTAGTCCGTGCACCTCCCAACCCTAGGAAGGGGTTAGTTTCTTGTTTCTCCTCTTGGTGGTTTGCATGTCTGCCACTGGCTCACAGGAAGGGGATGACTTCTTGTTTCTCTTCCCAGGACCCATGACTGCCACTTACCAGCAGGAAGGGGCTCCATATTGGGTTATTTATATATAAGATGTCCATCTCATTTACCAATAACTTAAAGCACATGTTTACTTTTTGCCTAGTGTACTGTTTTGTTCATGAATATTCAAGCAAAATATTCAACTATAATAATAACCCAGGCTTTAAAAATAGTTTAGAAAATATTTTGACTTTCAACAACTAACCCCTGCACCCAGTTTTATAGAGAATGTCAGTGTGTCCTCTTTGCTTCAGAAATCACAGGCTTTAGGACATTTTTCACTGGGTATGGATTGTTTTCTCACATAGTTATCAGCAGGTAGCACTTTCCAGAACCCATTCTGACTTTTAAAACATTCTATGGCAGAATACATATATTACCCTATATATTCAATATGCTGCAACTCCCCTTATATTACAGGAGTTTTATCTCCTTCATTTATCTATTTCCTTGAGAATGTATTTGTTGCTTGCCAGCTGTGTACCACACTGGTGTAAGGCTGATGAGCAGCCCTGGATTCTTCATAAAGTCCTCACACATGAGTTAATACAGAAATGTCCATTAAAACAAGAGAAAGGATTAATGACGTGAAAGACAAAAGTAGTCCTCATTTTACCAGACTCATATATTTTTACTTTTCTTTTTCCCATAAAAAGATTTATTTGAAAATCTGGCATAATGAGGCTGCATAGAGGTTCAGAATGGGGTCAGTAAGTCACGATAGATAATGTAGAAGGTCTGTATCACTTTCTCTTAAGTCTATTTATTTGAACATCAGATATTCAGGAGTCTGTTTGAGTAGGATTGTGAGTATATATGCTAAAAAGAGGAGAAAAAGGAAGGGATTAAGGAGAAAGATGAAAGAAACCCATAGCGATGCACATTGTTAATTGTTTTAGAAAAGTTGAAGATGAATAAGGTGGCAATATTTATTTCTGTTATGCTGCAAAATATTAATGTATTCCATTAAGAAGGACTGCCTCAGACTACAGTAAAGCTGTGACAGAAGACAGCACATAGTACAAATGCCTTAAGGAGTGCATGAGGGACTGCAGACCTTTTGCTTTAGAAACTCCCAGTGTTGCCTATAGGAATGTAATTCTCAGGGCCCTACCTTTAAGGCACTCACTAGCTACATACGTAACAAAGACCAAGATAGGGGTGGTAAGGGCCATGGAGAGGCTTGAAAAATCAAGACGCGAGGTGAGCAGAATTTTCATTTTAAAACCTATGTTTCCCAGTCTAAGTTATATAGCACCAGTGAGCGCCACTCTTCTTTTCTTTCTAAAACAATAAAAGTAGAAGTTATTTTATATCTGTATCTAATAATCAGAATATTTGAAAGATAGGAAAAATACATGCAAGATAGTAAGAGTCCAAAATAAGTGTTGGAGAGTTGGTTTTCTTTATGATATATATTGTGCATCTCATTGTAAGTAACAAGAGAAGAACGAAACAGATTAGAATGATCTAGTTTCATTCCTTTTTACTCCTGCCGCTAGTTCTGGGTCTACATTTCTTACACTACAGATCTTCATTGCTTCTGAAAAAATGACAAGAAAAGCTCCAAGATTTGCCTCTATTCAGTGAATACCGATTAAATCATGTTTATCAGTTTGAAATCTCACATGAATTTTATTTGCAAAAAAGCCTTACTGCATTTACGTGAACCTGTAGTGGGCTTGCACTATTTAAATTACCTTATTAGACTTAATATTTTTGCCCCAAGATGTTTTCCATTAATGAAAACATAAAAGAAGGTGTGTTGTGCCAAGAGCTCTACATTTTTATAATAGGATAACATAGACCTGCCATGGAGCTCCAAGTTATATTGAAATTAACCTTTAATCAGAATTATTTTAGACCTGAGGATTTAGCTCAGCAACATTAGCACCTGCCTAACAAGTGCAAGGTCATGAGTTTGATTCCCAATAGCAAAAAAGAAAAAAAAAAGATAGAATTATTTTAGAAATCCAAGGTAACATTAATGATAGGAGAAAAAGAGACTTGTGTTTTTCCATACTTGTGGCAATTTTATTTTTAGTTTTGATGTTTTATGAAATTTTTACCCACTGCATACTTGGAAAACTCTAGAGCTTTGCATAAATACTGCTAGTCTGAAATTTTCATGTGCTTGAGACTCAACAGCACATAAAGAACCCGTGTTCCTGAGTCATTTCCTAACATGCATCATACCCTCTCCTACAAATAAACATCCAAGCCTTCTATTTGGAAATTACTGGAAACAGTTTATGCTTAACTAAATCTACACACTAAATTACATGATACAGATTGAAAGAGATGGTACACAGATGTACATCGTCAAATCTGGGTGTGAGAAAAACATAATGAAGAGAAATATGTGTAAGATATCCTAGAAGCTATAGAAAAATCAGTACAAGTGAAGGATACAGTCCTGTATTTTCAAAGACAATGTGGTCAGTGCTGGCTTCCTGGAACAGTCCTGCCTGCGTGTAAATCCAACTTCTGCTTCTTACTGGTGGGTGGCCCCATCAGGTTAACCCCACCTCACAGTCCCTGGTTTGTTTGTTTGTTTGTTTGTCATTTTAGATTCTTTTTTTACTCAGAATGGAGAAACTAATAATACCCACTTCATGGAGCCATCATGAATAACTGCATTAACATTCATTAAAGGCTTAAACACCACTTGGCACATGGAAGGTACCCAACAAATGTTAGCTATTAATTTCCTTTTAATACTTAATAAAAATAATTCCATTTTTAAAAGGCCAGCAAAAGAATAGATTTGTGATTTCTTAAGCACAATCCACTATGAGGTCTTTTATTGAATTATGCTTAGGTACAAAACAGATACTCCAAACTCTATTTCTATTTTCTAGTTAGATAACAAGTCAGTGAGTACAGTGACGCAGATTAGTTTTCGTGGGTGTACAGGATATTAACAGTCAGTAATTTTTTCCTATAGGTTTCCAAATCTGTAGGTATTCTGAATTGTTTAAACAAACACATTGTTTTAATAAATTCTTCATTCTGTAAGTGGATATTTTGCTTCATGAAGACATGGCTTTTAATAAAGTAATAAAATGAAAGTTACTATATTAGAATTTCATGGCCCTGTCTTCTATGTTTTGTAGGCCTGTAAATACTTCCTCTTTCTTTACACCCCACAGACTAATAGGGTGTTTGTGAATACATTGGATTTTCATTTCTTTAAGCAGTAGAAAAGTACAGAACATTATTTCTATAAATAGGTTATATTTAATCCAAGACCTACATAAAACTGCTTGTTATATTTTTTTAATAAAGAAATTACAAGTATAGGAAAAAATAAAGGAAAACATCAGGGAAAGTGGAGCTGAAAGGACTAAAGAAGCTTGGTAGCAACCAAGTTCACAAAGGAGGGTTGGGGTCTTTTTATGTTTTTCTTTACCTTTTCCCAATATTTATAATAATTTAAAATGTCATTCTTTAAATATGAATGGTTTTATCATAATACTAACAACCCCTAAAAGCCAAAAATAGTTTTTTTTTTTTTTCCCTGAGTTCAGAAAAGAACAAAAGTCATTAGGAACAGCTATGAATCTCCAAGCATTTCTCAAAAGTATCCCTTTGTCTTCCTGGCAAATCAAGAGGCCTCTATTCTTTTGTTTCCATATACTTTTGTCAGATGACACATCCACTTGAATATGTATTTTTTCCAACATGCTAAGATATCTGGCTTTTTCCTCCAGTGTTTAAGTGACATCTTAGTCTTTACTCCTTGATGATCTGCATTGGTTTCTGAAGGACACTGTAATTAATTACCACAAATCGGGTGACTTTACACAACAGAAACTTGTTGTTTCACTGTTCTGGATGCAATAAATCAGAAATTAGGTGCCAGCAAGTTTGAATCCTCCTGGGGTCACCGAGAGAGAAACCACCCTATGCCTGTCCCCTATCAGCTGGTGTGTCAGAAGCCTCGGCACTCAACTGGCTTGTTGCTGTACCATCCCAATCTTTGTCTCCATAATCAGATGTCCTTCTCTGTGCATCTTCTCATCTCTTGTGTCCAAATCATCCTCTCCTTACCAGGACCCTAGTGGTTAAATTTTAATTCATTGTGATTTCATGTTGATCACATCTTGCAAAAAAGCTAATAAAGTCACATTCTCAGGTACCAGAGATTAGACTCAACATAAGTTCTGGGGATGAGCAATTGAATTAATAGTATCCTGTAACTGTCAATGTAAACTCAGTATCATTCACCACTGGATCCCTGTTTCATCTTTGAAATTCTTCTTTCATTTGATTTCAGGGCACCAGTGTCATTGCTGACTTTCTGTATCTTCTCAGTCTGTAGCATCAGAGTCCCACTTTGGACCTATTCTCCATTGTCTCTGCAGACACTTCCTAAGTTATCTCATGTAATTCCTTGGTTTATGGTTATGGCTCAGCTCTGTGACAACAGATGATCCCAGACTTGGTATTTCCAGCTCTCTGGGTCAGTTGCTTCTCTGCTCTTCAAATTCAGATAATCATAACTATCAGCCTTCTCGGCATCACTACTAGATGTTTCATAGACATCGAAACAAAATGTTGGAGTCATTTCTGACTCATTTCTGTCTCATACTTGGTTATTTTTCTTTCACAGTAAGGATTGAACCCCGGGCCTTTGCCCCAAGCTACATCCCTAGCCATCTAAAAAAATTTTCATTTTTGCGGCAGGATCTCACTACATTGCTAAATAGCCCAGGTAGTTTTGAACTTTTCATTTCCCCGCTTCAGCCTCCCAGAGTGTTGGGGTTGCAAGAATGTTCAGCCTTGCCCGGCTAGGTAAACGGTGTTTTTGCTGTTCTGCTGCCTACTATTACCCTCCCGCCTCAGGGATTCTACACGTGCTGCTCTCTCAGCCTGGAACACGCTTCCCCGCAGGTACTTGTGTTACCATTTGCCTTATTCCTTTCAGTTTCTACTCCCATAGCTTTTCATGTCAAGGCCCTGACCTAGCTAAATTACACCCCACCACCATTTCTCCCTACCACTTACGTTTCTTTATTCTTCTTCATGACACTCAACATCCCTATCAGATTATGCACTTATTGTCTGTTTTCTCTCTTCTAAACTACATTCAGAAAGCAGAACACATGGCAAGAAGAAGTAGATGGTCTTCTCTGCTCTATCCATAGATCTAGAAAAGTGTGCGGTATGTACTAGACAGCCAGTAAATGTTAACTGACTCAGTGTCTCACTTGAGTTCTCCATAGCCTTTAATACTTTTGGCCATAACCTCTGAGCCATTCTTTTTTGTTGTCCTTACTCTCAGGTTCCTTGTTCTTTGCTTGAATGTTGATATTTTCCCTTATTCTGCACACTCTTCCTTGCTTTCTGTCCAAACACTCTTGATCATGGCTGGGACCTACCCAAATCCAGATGACTGACAGGCAAATTCGTCCCCATTCCAGACTCTCCTGTGGATTCCAGGTTTGTCTACGGAGCTTTCCAATGGTTGCATTTCTTGGTTTCTTTCAGGGAAGCCTACTGGAGCTCCCTGAACAACAGCCTGAGGATCAGTTCTCAAAGTTATGCCTTTTTCCTGCCTTTGTCTCAGCAAGAACTGGACCTGTTTCCCTAACCATGATTAAAAATAACTACTCTTTGTCAAGCACTGCATGTAACTACAGTATATGTAACCTCTTTGCTCTCTGTTGGCTCTGTTTTGTTGATAAGAAAACTCAGGCTCAGAAATTCTAAGTAACTGAGTTACAAAGCTTCTCATGTCTCCTTCTTCAGTTGCATGGGATAGGATTCTGATTCTCTTCTGAGGTGATAAATGCAAACCTACCTTCATCATCAGAAAAATTTTCCCAAACAAACTTAACAACTCAAGCAACAGCATAGGTTTCTCTGTGTCTCAGAGACCTATTTGCTTCCCGGGACACAGTTCACTCGGCCTGTCCTAGACAGATGATATCTCTGAGCGTTATCCTCTGTCTCCCACAGAGAATTCAGGTTAACTTGCCTCAAATTTATTTTTTAATTATTTCTTTATGAATTGCCTAAAAATTATTACAGACATCTTTTTTCCTTTCTTTTCTTTCCTCTAAAACTTCTTGTAGAATATAATAGTTGGTTAAATATACAGCCATCTGCATGCAGGTTGCATGTCTAAAACTAGATGTGGTTTTATTACAGTGAAACTACTTACAGAGTTCCCGAAATTATCTTATAAAGGACCTTCTTGCCCTCTTTCAGTCCTTCATATGACCTGTCCATCCCACTGATCCCACTGCTGTCTTGTCTAGTGAGTCAACTCAACTGGGTGGTTTCCTTTCCTACAGTTTTTCTGACCTCCCAGGACAGCCCTCTTGGAGCTCGCTGATATATACCTGGGCAGAGTTGTTTATATTTGTGGCTTACCCTGTGAACATACCACTCAGCATGCTAATTAGGGTGAGAGAGAAGCACAGACTTTCCAGAATTTCAAAAGTTGAAATCCCCATAGATACTGCGATTTTCAACTCTTACAGAACAATCAAGATTTATGTTTCATTGCTTTCACAGTTGATTTTGCATACTCCGCAGTTTCATTTATTTTATATATTTCCTCTTGCAAGCTAGGGTAGCAGACACAGCTTTTCAAAATACACAAAATCTATGCCAACTTGAAGCAAAGACTGTAAGATATGCACCTCTCTATTTTCCTAGTTCTGTGTTTATACAGTAGGTGATTAATAATGATGAAAGAAGAAAATAAAATATATCCTTTCCTGAACCACTTGCTGCATATTTTTTAGCATTATTTAAAGTTACAAAACATTAGATGAACATATTTTCAAAACCAGAACTCAGAACATTTAGCCTGATGACCTTGTGTATCCTTGTAGGCATTTGGGGAACACAGATTCAATTGTTATATATAAAATCTGAGATGTTCCATATGGTCACCCTATATATAATACAGAGTATATAGAGAATAAGAACGTGAACTCCTTTCTGTTCACAGCAAACATGTTTTTGATGGTTAACAGGAAATAGGTGAAATTTCAAAATTTGGCACTCTACCTATACAGAGAGAGAAACAAGCTAGAGGTTAATATGAGTGGATGTGACACATGCATTTTGCTTCACCTCGAACAGAACAGTAGGCTTTAGGCTCCCATTTCTTCCAGTGGATTAAATCAGGTGTAGCATATGCGGGCTCTCACACAGCGGCAGCTGCTGAGTCTATCCAGAAAATTGCTGCGCCAGCAGCGATTTCCCCATGGCTCTCCTATTTAATTGAATGAGAACCAGCAGGTGACTGGTGCCATGACAGGGGAATCACAGACACACTCTCAGACTGTCACCATGTGATGGAACTAATATACAGCCTCTTAGTAGAGTGCTGGATTCTGCTCAGGGGCAGGGCACACAGAGCTTTGGCTATTATTTTTTAATGTGCTATAGAGCTGTGACTTTGATGGCAATATTTTTATGTAGTATGCATTTAAGATGGAAAATAATGATGCTTTGTGCCATTTATTTTATAAAATAATTATGTACATACAACTCACTATTACCAAGAAAATGCTGACATATTAACAATTTATATTTTTGTTCTGATGCTAATGACAAGCAGTGATAAGAAAGTGAGATAGAGATCGCAGAATAGTTTCCCTGACAAACATATCATTTAGTTGTTCTGTTGATAGAAAATCTCGGATTAGGATATGTTGGGTCGCCACAAGATGATTAGAACCGTAGAGAATGAAGGAAGGAGAATGTACAAAATGGTAAAGAGCACTAAGTAGGAAAAATAGGCATCACTGTGAATGTTCCCTAAGTCTCCAGCATCAAAACAACACTGCATTTCACTAGGTCTTGGGTTTTGAAGAGAGCACAGACAGAGCTAATTATGCTGGACAAGATTTACTCAGGTCCACCCTAAAGTGATGGGCATTTAAAAGAAACACATATCAATTTGTAACTCAGTAGCTCTACTTTTATCCCAAATACCTATTCAGCGACTAGCAAAGCAACTCAGGCCTAACTGGGGGAAAAATTTAGAAAGAATATGAATTTAAATCCCGCAAAGACATAGAAACAGATCACTAGATGATTCAATAGATACATAGATGATAAAATTTATATTAAGATTTTTTTTCATGCAACTTAATCAGAAAACATTTCTCTAATATAAATTCCATACAATGGACCATAGATGACCAAAGTTACAAATGAAAATCTGAGACACCATCATAGAAAATAAACTATATTAAATGGAAAAAAAGAAAGGCATTTCACTAAAATTGAAAGATAATGTTCAAGAAAATATGAATTCTAATACAATTCAGTTTTTTGAAGTTTTACTTATCACAAAGAATTAGTACCTAAGCCCCTGAAAATGGAGCATGGTGTGAGTGCAGCAGTGATTATTAGTCTGTAACTCCAAAAGCTTATTTTTTTCTGGTTATCAGAAAATTCATGTGCTTGGTTAATGATCCCTACAGTATTACACTGGTCTAAAACTTTTATCTCCCTTGTCTGCTGGCTTAAGGCTTACACGTTTGCTCTTAATAAAACAAAAATGACTACTTAACTAAATCTCCAAACCATTAAAAACAATTGGTTTTACAGCCACTTGCCAGTCCCCTCCCAAGAAAGCCACACCAAAAAAAAAAAAAAAAAAAAAAAAACCCTACTTTGATGTATTGTGGGCTTAATCAGACATTCTAGAGTAACAAATGGTAAGAAAAAAATCCCAATAAAATGTTTGAAAAAATAGTAAGTGGGAGCCACACGTTTGTAGTGGTGCTGGAGACCTGCCAGTGGTAAATAGGATCCAGTTGGTGTGGACTGAAAGATTTCTGGCAGCAAATCAGGACAGAAAATCTGACCAAATAACATCTTTTCGAGTAAATGACAGCTAAAATCTGTTCTTTGGCTGTTACTGCTGTGAATAAATGGGCAGATATTTTATCTAAACATGTAAGTGTGAAAGAAAGTTGTCATTTCCATATTCTAGAGAATCCAACAGAAAAAAAATAAGAAAATCTGATTATTTATTGTTCCATATATATTAAAAAGAAATATCGCTCCTTCTGTGTCACTGTTAATTTTTAGGAAAAGGGAAACGATTGAAACAAGCTAAGGAAGAAGCAATGGCAGAAATTGACCAGTACAGAGTGGAGAGGGATAAGGAGTTTCGTCTGCGACAAGCCAAGGTGAGAAAGCCACAAGTGATTTTTATGCAACATAGATTATAAGACATTAATATTCACTTGATATAAAATAAAAATGGGAGAAATATACTGAGATTAAGCAGATACAGTTCAATCAAAATTGAATATCAAACTAAATCTTAAAACTAACAGAATTACCAGTAAATTTCCCTTTCAAAGCACCTTTAATTTGTCCTATAAAGAATCAATCAATACTAGTTACTAATAGATAGCATGATTAAAAATCACATTCTCAAATACTTAAGTTGAAGGGATTGGATAAATCATCATGCCTTCTAGAAATTAATGACTGACAAACACGTTTTCATCAGAAAAAAAGCTTCAGAAAACATGTTTTTTAAACTATTTACTAGAAGAAACAAAAAATGTTCATGCTTAAGTTACAGAATGTGTTGATTAGGAAAGGTTTCCTTGGCGCATGCTGGATGTATGAATTACCAAGTAGATATTGTTTTAAATTGCTGAAAAGTCCTCTAGTATTTCCTTTGCAATGTGATGGCTTCATTCAATAAATCTGTCATTAAAATGCAAAACTTTAGCATGCACTATCACTTTTTAAATATCTACAACTCACAATAAAAGTAAGTGCATAAAATTTTCAGAGAATGTCTTCCTTCCTGTAAAACAACATGGATTAAAAGATAGAAAGTACCTCTATGGGCCATCACTAAATTTATATGATAATCTTTTTTTTGGCTCAGTAAGAATATAAATAAAGCTTTGTTCAGAAGGTTTGTATTTCAAAATTAACTGCAAGTTTTGAAAATCTTTCCACTTGCAATTTTTATTTTACTGATCATAGACTGATGAGTCCAAATAAGTTTGCTTTACTAAATTGAACACATTGTAGAAAAAGGTTTCCCAGTGCATTGTTTCTTTCAGTGAAAAGCCCTTCCTCAAATAAAGTGAACCACTCAGCAAAATTAAATTCATTTTATCGATGTCAATATTTTGAAAAAAATCTAAAATCCTACTCGCTACATGTGAATACAGCACTCTGTGACTGGCCCTTGTCATGTTTGTATTTATTTTACCCTGGCCATATTGGTTTTTCTCTTCTTCCTCAGACAGATGAAACATTTCACTACTTTGGAGCCTTTGCACATACCATTCTCATCCCTGTAATTCCTTTTTTTTTTTTCACACATTTTTCCTTTTTCCTCTGTGTTCAGTTGTTAGCTACTTCTAATTACCTTATCTAAACTGTCTCCCTTTCCAAATAAAGTAATGCCCCATTATAGTTCATTATTTTTCTTTATAGCATTTTTCACTATCTGATATAATGTGTATTTACCATTTTTCTTTTTTGCCTACCTTTCATTTTGGACAATAAGCACCAAAACAGTAAATTCTTTGTTTTATTCTCTGTAGTTTTACTAGACTTTAAAGTAGTGCCTTCTCCAAAATAGTCATGCAATAAAATATTTGTTGAAAAATAATGAATAACCAAACTCTTCCTCTGTGGCCTTATCTTATCTGTTCAAACTATTACAGTAGAAATGAGCAAATAATCATCAGCACTCACAACCCCTTTGACTATCATGTAGAATGTTTCTGATTTGATACTTATTTCTACTTTAAATTTAAGAATAAAACTGACCATAATTTCAAAGAATGGTTCAGCAAAGCCTCTTGTAACGCTATTTCTCCAGAAGAATCCTATCAGACAGAAATCTGGTTCAAGATTTGTTTTATGCTTTGAAAAACAATTAAAATTCCTCGCCACTCCCATAATTAGAGGTCCAAGCCAATTTTACAGCTAGTTGATCAAAAGCTCACATAGAAGAGTCATCATGCTGAAGCCTCTGCTACTTCAAGCATATTGTAACACCATTAGTGCAGACCCGCTTTTCCTGGTATGACCTCCATATGTCAGGCATATTGCTATTCCCAGTAAATCTAGTCATCATTAACCCAGGGCAATTAGGAGGTCTGGGAGGGGACCCAAGAAGCCAGCTTTCTCCCTGCTGTGGGTACTGCACCCTGATGTTTCTTTTTATATAGCTGCTTTTTAGCTCTTCTTAGTATGTATAAATTTGCAAGTCTCCTGACTTAACAACACAAGCAGGAATTCTAGTGTAAATTATATATCAGCTAATATTATTTCACCAAGATTTGTTTATCCCCGCCTTATCATTGCTACCCAATATAATAACTTCAAGTGTAAGGTATTACATTGTTTAAAAATCTGGACCATATAATACTAAATCTGTTGTTAATACAAACAAAAGTTACGTGGACCATGAATGTAAGCAAAAGGCCTAATCATAGTTTCCTTGGGCACACTGAGAATTTTTGTATATTTTTTCTTTCTGAATTTGTATCTCAAAAGCATTTTATTTTCTTGGAGCAATAAAAGTTTGAGTGTCCAAGCCTGTTCACAACTGGAGAACTTGGAGCTCTTAAACAGAAACATAAGTTAATTAATTTACAAGGACAGTTATTGAATCAAAGATGTTACCATCACCATGTCAGTAGATTGAATGGCTACATGAATTGACATGAAGTCCTTAACTGGCATCTTTTGGCCAAATATACCAGGATGTCTTGAAGAATTACCAATTTCTAATGTATACTGTTTCCCAAATGTTCAGCTAACAGGCTTCTGCCAACTTGAGTAACAGAACACACATAGTGAGTTCTCAGTGACATCTGAAGAGATGGTTATTATATTCAGTACAATAAAAATGTTTCCAGCATTGGTGATAGTTTCCCAATGAGTTGTATTTTAATCTTTTAACCACTTAAGTGGAAATTTTTTTCAGTTAGGTAAAATCTCACATACAATGGAATTTAGAAGGAAAATGTTTAATTTGGTAAAATGTTTTATTTTGATAAGTGGTTTTATGTTTAAACTTTTTGATAAGGTGTATGTCTGTTACTTCTATCCTTATTGCCAACATATTACTTTGTAAAAGATATTTGGTGTCTTACAAGCAATATCTTATCAATATTACTTTCTTTGAATCCAGATGCTCCCACTGTTTGGACTATAATCATAAAAAATTTAACCTCAGTACCTTCAATTGTATCTGGGTTCAAGTTTAAGAGCCAGAAGGATTATGTGAATTCTAGAAGCTAAACTAGTCTAGCAATTCCTTAGAAAAAGCCAGTCATCAGTGGTGTTTTTGAATTATATAAGTACATCTTGTCCTTAAGTGCACAATAAAAATAAAAACACAGCTGCATCACCTTAACAAAACTTTATTTAAGAAAGGCTAAGTTTACAAAGGAGTTGATTATTTTAACAAAAGATAACTGTCAAAATGTTCCACTGGTAGAGTCCTTTAAACTATTAATTGGAAGTGAGATTATATTTTAGTCAAATTATAATTGACAAAGAACTAAGAGGATATAGGAGATTATGGAAATAATTAAGAATTAATGCCAGTTAAAGAACAATCAGAAAGATATATTTAATTGTCTAAAGTTGTAACGTAACTAAAGGAACAGGTGCACCTCAATTTGAAGAAAGTCAAATTACCCTAAAATTCTCAGCATTGTGTACGTTATCAACAGTCTAGGATACTTTTATATGAACAGTAAAGTGTGTTGTGGGTATATGTGTGTGTGTGTGTGTGTGTGTGTGCAGTACGTATACTTGTATATATACACAATACACATTACTGTTCATAAAAGTATATCTTAGGCTATATTTTGTGGGTGTAACCATGAATCAGTACACTGAAGTTTATAATACAAAAATGGGTAATATAATGTGGTATAATGAATTCCATCCTTTGTTTTGGTAGATAATGGGCTCTCAGAGTAATATCTCAGATGAATTAGAAGAAGAAACACTAGAGAAGATACAAGAGCTGAATAGACGCTACAACAAGTATATGGAAAGTGTGATTAAACAGCTTTTGGGCATGGTATGTGATATGAAACCAGAAATTCACATTAACTACAGAGTCACAAATTAAATATACATCATACTGTGGAGTAAATGGTGTGTGGTTTCCTCCTGCTTGCTCATAGCTTTACACTTATATTAGAGAATTTAAATGTTAATCTTATTTTTTGGATATCTACAAACTTCATTGTGACATAATTCACATGTAGGCATTGAATTAAACAAATACAGCTGTTGCTTCCCTAATAATAGTTACAGCTTTACAATCTAACTTGGAGAAAGACAAGATTGCAGAATAATGTATTTTTTAACATATGAAAGAAAAATAATCATGATAGCTTTTTTAGATACTTTTTCCCTCATTTCTTCTTCAACTTAGAAAATGTGCTCTTGGGTGAGGTTGCTTAAAGATAATTTTAAAAGTGAATATAATTATGATGTATCTAAAATAAACATGTCAGGGATTTTGTTTATCGTTAATCAATGAGGAAACTGAATGTCATGGCTAGTTCAAAAAATAATTCTAAAAGTGTTCATAAAGAGAGAGAAGAGACAGATAACTAATGGGTTATATAATCGTCTTAAGAGAAATGCCCCTACAACTGTCCTATGTATTATTTCAATTGACAAGAGAGTGTTTTTTTCAAGTATATTTTAAAAAAAAACAAATAAAACATTAGCTGATGGCACAAATGGCATGGTTTATTTTTGTTGTTTGCAAAAAGTAAGTTCCCAGGTATGAGTTTGTATCCCATTAGTTCAGTCTCTCTGAAATAATTAAGCTAACTTCGTACTTCATTAGTTAAATACATGAATCATCTCACACCTATTGTGGAAACACTAGTAGTGTCCACTTGCACAAAGGCAAACAAAGCCTGCGGAACTTGCCTAGAGTCGCTTAGGGACGGGAAGTACCAACTTTAATCAGGTAGTGACCCTCACATTCACTTCTAAACAAGTGTCTTCTTGAGACTTTCTGTATGCACAGTGTGTGCTAAGAATCGTAAATGCTGAGTCTGATTTTCAAATAATATATGCAGAGAAATTTAAATTCTAGTCCAAACAAAAATTATTTAATAAGTTTTAATCATTTTATCACAAAACTTAATGTCTCAAGATAGTTAATTTTATATTCACATTAGATAAATTTACATTTGCTTTCCTATTTTCAAAACTTCTGATGCAAGGAAAACCAAGTTAGTTTCATACTTCTTGGTGGTAGATTTCTCCATTAGTAAAACAAACAAACAAACAAAAACTGATTTCTTAATTAATTAACAGAAAGTATCAAATATTCTTAGGAAAACTTTCTCTCATTTTTTTCCGTGAGGAGGAGAGTAGGTATCAAAGTTGTCTCCCCAAAATGAACAGTCATGGAAGATTTCCACTTCAACACAGATTAAAGAATTCAATTGTTCTTTCCCACAGAGCTGAACTATACACAGCAGTGACTAAAAGTGCTCATTTCAAAAGTTACTGTATGAAAAGATAATTCTGAAAAGCACAGTCCTATGATTTCCCTTACATCATAAGATTTAGTTTTTTATCTTATTTATGAAAACTAAAATGTATATTTTCTGGATGTGAAAGTTAAAATATATAGTCTGGAATACCCAAAGTAAATAACTTCCTGACTATATACAGGACATGGGATTATGTTTAAGCTCTAAACAGGTTGAAAACACATTAAACATTTTCTCAGAAATGAAGTGGAACCGCACACAGAAGGGATGAGATGGTACTCCTGGGCACCCCTTGTAAATCACCTGGTCTCCCTGGATCTCTAATTCTTCTTAGTGTTTTCATCTACAAAATAGTATCTAATTAACACTCTCTACAGATATTTTAAGATTTAATTCTGCATACTAAATTGAACCAGTTTTAAAGAGCCATATTCACTATTTACAACTTCTTTATTCACTATTTTTAAATTTTTCAGTGACTTTGTATCTATTCTAAAAACCTTATGAAATGAGAATTGGTTATCCCTAGTACACTTGTCTCTATGTAGCTCCCATTTTTACACTCAAATATAGTTTCACATCTTGGAGTAACTGAATGAGTCATTTTCTCTGACCTCTCACATCTCACAGATGGTAAAGCTGCAAAGGTGTATTTTATTTACATATGAAAAGGTTTCATGTGTACCAGAGATAACTCATTTATACATGAGAGCTTTCTCAGTCACACCAAAAAGTTGAATTTTTTTTATACATGTACTTACCCTACAAGGTTTTTAATTCATCTCCACCTTTTTTTTAATCCTTCATACAATCAGAAATTGAAAAGTGGAAATCAATTCCATTAAGTTCTTATTTCCTGAAAACAAACCACACAATTTACAGAATTGTAAAAGAATAAAAAGTTTACACATTATTTCTGTATTTGCACACATGCACGCACACACACACACACACACCCAAAAATTGCCATCAGTGCATCACCATGATTAATTTCCCAATGGGCAAAGATAATAGGATAGTATTGGGCAGAGCATGTTAAATTGCTAGTCTATAATGTTTCAGCTGAGGTCATCTAAAGTTAGCCACATCTCCTCACAAAAGAGCCCAACCTAGATCAGAAAGCCACAGTACCTACAAGCCATCAAATAACATAAATGAGAAAAGAGGGAACCATGTTACCTACACAGCAGATCCATTAACTCGGGAGAAATAATAAATCACTATTTTGATCCATTGAGTTTTAGGGTGAGGTGGTATGAAATTATACCTGGTATATCTATTAGAAGTAGATCTTACTTTTAAAAGGAGAAGCTAATAAGCTATCTTGACTGCTCTTCTGAGATGGAGTAGTAGGATGGAGCTGTAACTGTCAGAGTCACACATGTTCAAGAAGAGCAGGGTAGGAGAGAACAGTAACTAAGACTATAAAAATCATCAAAGAAATGGTCCAGAAGCTTGAAGAAGATGGATACTGGACCTATCCTTGTTTGGAAAGGGAAATGTTACAGCATATTCACGTAAAGATCAAAATATCCCTGGAAGGAGGAAAATTGGTTTGGAGAATAAAAAAACTACAGAAGCAAAGTCCTTGAGTGAACAAGTGGCACAGGACCACAGGCAGAAGAGGTCACCTTAAATACAACCAGGGACGTTTATATTAACAAAGAGACCACAGAATGCCTGCACTGACATAAAGGTGGATCAGTAGCCTTACTGGTAGGAGGCAATGATCATGTCTGAGTATCTTTGTCTTCAAATTAAGTATGAAAGGAATGATCATCTGAGAATGAGCAGAAGTTTTGAGAAACTTACCAAGACAAGAGAAGGGGCAAGGTAGTAATTTTAGGAAGTAAGAGGACTATTGAAGATAAGGGAAACAGGATTGCCAAGCAGTTAAAATATGTAAATGAGATATTCTGCCATGTGTTTAAAATGAGAGTAAGACAGTTGCTTTTTTTTTTTTTTCTGGTGGTGATGAGCTGCTCCCAGAAGGAAGGAAGTAGATTTCTACTTCTGCCACTAGATTCCTCCACCAAAGATTTGAGATCAGTTCTCCCTGTCCTTGTCGTTAGCTCTAAGGTCAATGGTCTGCCTAACGGTCCAGAGGGTCAAACTGGAATAACTCTTCTTAAAAAGACTATGGATTAGTGACCTTAAATTTAAAGAAAATAAATTATGTTCTATTTTCTATTATTTCTGTAAAAAGTACTAAGAAGAAAGAAATATAAGCACAGAGATCATTACAACTTGACACTACTATTTTTCAACCCAAGGAACAATAACCATTGTCGGTTCTACATGATTCAAAGTTTCTCATTTTCGTATCTTCACTATTGGCCTAAAACAGGCCAATTGCAAGGAGTGGCTGGTTTAATGGGTTCTTTTCTTCAGAAAGTGGCCTTAAAACACTGTCACAGGGGGTTATAAGGTGAGGAACGACAGAAAATTAATGTAATTTAATTTTGTAGCCAGCTTAAGTAAACAATCATGAAATTATCTCAATGTAAACTCTAAACTATTTCTTCAATATCAGATAAGTAGAATCCAACAGAGAAGTTTAACCAAGTCTATTTTATCACACCTAGCACTTCCATTGAAAAGCATTACAACTGTCAACTTGTAATCATTTTTATTAATGTGTAATTAATTAATAAGAACATATGTGTTTCACAGACAGACCCAAAAGATATTTAAATAGAGATTCCAGTGAACATGAGAACCTTGCCAATATTCTGAAGACCTGTTTCCTAGTGGAATTCACAGTTTGCTGTCACAGATCAGAAAGATGCTTTCCTAAGCACAAATGTAAATATGTCCAAACACCCCAAATAAAACCGCCAGCACCGAATGTTATGTGCATTTATGGCTGCCCAAGAAGCAAGAAGTTTTCGCATGGTGATAATGCCGGAATCAGCAAGGTTTAAAAGAGCTGTGATTTTGTTGATTGAAACTTACACACACCACTGCTTTCAAAAAGACTTGCAAAATTTCATGTGGTTGAATATAAACTAAAACAAAACTACTCCCACCCTAGCCATGAAATGAATCGTGTCTAAAACAAACTGTCTCAGGACATTCTCATTAGCTTGAGTCCCTGCAGGTGGAAAGGAAGTCCATACAGGAGTGTTAGCATCAACATTAGTTAATAAAGAGGCAATATTAGGGCCAGTTATACCAATATACTATTCTATGTTGATTTTTTTTTCTTCTTTCCCATCTAACAAGCTTTACTCATCCTTCAGGTTTTGTCTTAACTTGTGAAATTTCATCTAATTCACTAAGAAAGGAGGCCCTTATCTCCTGGGTGATTTTACAACTCCTTCAGAGTGCTCAGCATGTTGAGTGACTTTTAGTCCTTTTCATCAAGCTTCTACTATGCCTGTGATTTCCATAAAGGCAAAAGCTGTCTTCTGCTCATCTTTATCTCCTAAGACCTATCTCAAGTCTTAGTATACTGATTAACAAATTTAATGTTAATAATAAGCAATACTGTGATGATATGAAAAAAACTTCTGATGTACATACTAACAGGAACCTCACAGCATTAAAAATTAATGTATTCCTTAGAATCCTCAATTGATCTGCTAGAAAAACAAAGAAAACGAAAAATCTGAGGTTTAGTAGGAGTCAGTTTGGTGAATTAGGAGAAAGGAGAGATGTTATGCCATAGGAAAGAATGTGGGCAAAAGCCCAGAGATTCACAAAATGTGATTCATATGTGGAAAATAGACTTCCATTTAGTGAGAAGGATGAAGTACTGCTGGAGAGATTCTAAGGGTCTTTTAAGCCAACTAAGACGTTTGTTCTGTATTTGAAATGGAGGAAGAGCCATTGAGTAGCTTTAAGCAGTACAGTGACATAATGAAAATCACACATGTAGTGATCAGGCAGCACCCAGAGAATTAGACCAGAAACAGTAGCTTTAGCTGAAAGGCCTTTGGAGTGACCCAAGTGGGTGACAAGTAGGTGCTTATCTGCAGCAGGAATGGAGAAAAGAGGACAGATGGAGAACGACTAAAAGGTAAGACGGACCTGAGAACTGGCTAATGTGAAAAGGAGAAAAACATAACGAAAGCTTAAGATTTCAGACATCGAGAGGAGAAAAGACTGCGGGGACTGAGAAGAAACCACACTTGAGCACCAATGGGAGAAGCAGAAGCAGGCGGTTCTGCAGAAGTAAACTGAGCATGCAGCTTGGGCTGCTCACACCGGCAGGCAGCACCACTTCATAACCATTTCCTACGGGGAACGGATGTTAGTCCCCTTGTGCGCACGCACAGTCACCATTCTATACAAACACCAAGGATAAACCGAAATGCCGCTAAAGTAACATAAGAAAAATTATATGGAATTTAGTTTTGTCTGCTCCTACCCCTTCTTCTCAGCTGTATCTTGACTATGGCTCCCAGTCCCTGTGCAGTTCTATCCCGTCCCCTGCTGTTTTCCACTTCAGGCAATTATCTCCTTCTCCCCACCACCACCACCACAAAAGGGCAATACTAACCAACACGGATAGTTTGGAAATCTGGGATGGTTGGCACATGTGTGAAATATCCTTGCAGCCTTGACGTAATTGTCATTTCTCGGGATATTCAGTGGCTGTCTCACATACAGACATGGTGTGTGCTCTGACCCGGAGACAAATCTTCCACCATCGCCAGCTTTCTTGGGATGACTTATCCCTCCAACCTTATCATGAAGTTCAGACTTTTCCTGAATGACAATAGGGTCAAAGGGATTGTTCACACCATCGCCTGCAGCATTTTATTTGAAACTCACTCTTTTAATTTTGTTTTAACTCTTGTTTTACCTGTTTGCAGTACATAATGGTTACATTCATCCTGGGGAATCAGTATATATACATAACACATCTTAATATTTTTTTACATCCTTTTCCTGTCCTCTCTCTCCCTTCTTCCTCTAACTCTTGGTCTCTTTTTCTTTTGCAAAAGATCTATCTCCTTGTTTCCTATTATTTATGGCACCTGCCTCCCAGCTCTGTCCAACCACTGCTTCAAGAAGTCATGTGCTGTCACCTCCAATAGCACAGAAATCAGCCACCTTGTTCTTCTGGAGTCTCCTTTCTTAAGCCATCTTCCTTTTCTTCCTGTATGTGTCTTGTCACCAAGCATCCCCAATTAAAAAAAAATGCATAGCTAAATACAGCACTGGCTTCTATCTCCACAGCTAATATTCCCACACCCACCACTTTGTGCAGTGAACATAAACCCAGCTACCATAAGCCAACCTTTATTAAGGCAGAGGGGCGATTTTCAGTAAAAAGACCACAACCTTAAATTTCTTATACTACACAAGTTCTCAGGACAATCCACAAATTCTTAAATTCCAAGAAGGAATGATGACATTGTACTTTTTATTTACTGTCTAGCAATGTCTTTATTTACTGTCTTAACAATGTGGGTTTGGGGACAGCACCTATAAAGATTTTAATTCTGACCCATGAACTGGCTTCTATAACAAGTTCCCTAATGATACAGGGGTCTAAGCTTTGAGAAGTGGTTGTTAAAATTCTAGAATATAATTGGCTGCCTGCAAGTGGAAAATCTAAGTTCAAATTAAACACATGAGTTTAAATATCACATTGTCTCTTGTGTGCAAGATAATCTGAAGGGTAAAGAGAGGGCATAGTGCAGAATAGATACTGGGAAGCAGGAGGAGCATGTTCAAGTGGAAAGGGGAGCAAGGGAGGAGGGAAGGGTGGATGCGAAGGAAGGGAAAACCGAAAAAGGAAATGGAAGGAAAAAATAGAAATAAAGCTTTTGTAAATGGTGAAGGGAAGATGGGTTGAAGAGAGGAAATGGGCTGGGAAAAAAGAATAATTAAGGCATATCATATAGTCATAAATTCCCTAGGAAGAATGTGTTCATCATGTATGAAAAATACGTATTAATAAAAAAAAATCTAGAAAAATCAAGTTCAAACATCAAATACCAGGAAGAGTCTCAAATCCAGCCTCACAGTAACGAATTCTTCCCTTTTTCTGTATCTGGCCAGAACAGCAGAAGCAGGATTTCTGTGCATCAGAAGTGAGAGGGAGAGCAATGAAAAGCTTAGAACCATTTCTAACATTAGTACACAGATCAAAGTTAAGAACATGAAACACTAGAAAGGGGTCATAGACAGGAAACTGACAGCCCTGGTCTGAAGGAAGAGAAGAAGTAGTTGCCACATGTAGGATTTCCATCGACTGAATAATCTTAACTCAGGAAATAAGTATATTTACACTGAGTTATCAGCTTTAAAAATTGAGTGATTTATATTCAGAATAAGTATTTAAAGAATATGATAGATTAGCAGCAAACTCTTGTGAAAAAGGACTACAGATAAAGACATCAAGTTTTGTTGAGTTTACGTTGATAAGAATAATTCTCCTTAATGCCTAAATACATGATATCTAAATAAAAGTACAATGTGATATTGCTGGGATTATATAACCAAGGGCTGGATTCTGAGTTGAGCTCCCAAATCCAACACTCAGAATTCATGAGAGCTTGATGGTTTGGGTTTTTTTAATAACATGGTATTAATACTAATGCAATATAGAAGAATGGTATGATAATTTAACAAATTTAAAATGCTTGGTTAGTGCCTGCAATATAAATGTACTTTGATGTGACACATGATGATGACTGCTGTTCAAAAGTTGGACAACTTTTGACAGTTGTATTTCTTCTGTTTGACTGATATAAGGGAAAAGAATGTGAGAAACAAGTCAAAGGTGTTAGAGATTGTGGATTTAGAAGGAAAAAAATCTGAAGAATATGGTATTAGCTACAGTGAGAAGCTACCCAAAACATCTCTCTTCTTGTTACTACAAATACTTCATTCCTTACAGGCTTCCAAAATCAGAATTCCAAAATTTATCTGATTATCTGAAGTAAAAAAAAGCCAATTGTTTTTAAATTTTTTGAGTGGAATAAGAATGCTTTAAACTTTAAAAAGCTGATGAGACTTGCTTTCCTTCAATTTTTTACTTAAATCAAATGTCACATGTTGAAATTTTTAATAAAATAGGAAGACAAGGTTGGAAAAGAGAAAATGATAAACACTGAAAAGGTGCTTAATCTGTAGGTGCATTCTTGTTTACATTCTGATGAGCAGGCTCATTTTAGCCCCATTTGGATATACTTTTCATATATGCTGCCATATAGGTTACCCTGCCCTTTCCTGGTCCTACTCATTAGCAAACTTCTTTTTTCTTATTTAATTGCCACTTTTCTTCAATAAATCATAAGCTGTATGAGGTCTGAACCACATCATGCTCAGTTACAACTAAGAAAGTATTTTTTGTTTTATGGCTAAGGCGAGACAATATAGAATGTGAGGAGAATCATTTATAATAACTCAGTAACAGTAAACACTATTAAAATTACTTCAAACAATAATGGGAACTTTTTTTGAAAAATATAACTGAAACTTCCAGTAGTGGAAGTTAATCAGAAGGAACTTTATCTCATGATGACATCGAGACTTAATTTCCAGTCTTGTCACTAAGACTCAGTTTATTTCCCCTTACTCTTCCTGCTGTTTTGTCTTTAGGTTGGCTGCTGTTTTGGTTTATGCCCAGAAAAGAAGAAATTTCTATTCCACATGCTACAAATTTCCAGAACTTCACTCTGGACTGACTTTTATGACTGATACAACAGATAGCAACAATTGGACAAATGGGATACATTGATTAGCACAGCTAGGTCATGTGATAAAAAACACCCACAGAAACTTTAAAATTATAGACAGCAAAAGTGTAGACAGGTGCTGGAAAAGCAAGCAAAAATATCCATTATGAGGAGCAAGAGCTTAGGGAGAAACACTCAGAGTTAACATTTTCTATTTTAACATAATCTCTGACCTTTTCCTTATAAAAATGTAGACAACAGTACCTACCTCATGGATTTATCATGAAGGTTAAATAGCAAATATAATGCAATCATCAAAGGATGTCACACATGGTAAGCATGCAATAAAAATTACCTCTTATGTCCCTTGACTTCTCAGAAAAATGCCTGTCTTATAGTAGTCACTCAAAAATTTGTCAAATGAACAAATGATGAAATCAATGGGCAATGCTTATGGATACACAGAATTTGATTGCTTGAACAGGCAGTAGAAGAAAGAAAATCCAAAAACAATGAAGTTAATAAAATATTCCGATACTTTTTCTAATATAGTCAATGAATTTTACAAATATGGTCTGAAAAGCTTTTCAGATCACTGCTTTCCCACAAAGATAATAAAAGCTTAAGATATAAAACTACCTTTCAGATATTTTAATGGAAAACATGGAAATACTGTAAAGTGAATTTCATGTTCAAATACTATAAAACAGTCATAAAATCAATTTGTATTATAGGAAAAGTGGACTCTGGTACCAAGTCAGTCATTGTGATCTGGAGAAGGTCTTAGATATCTAAATTTTATTTCTCAATCTTCAACAACATTCTCTGGTTTGAGTCACCATATGTGTCATTTCAAGGAACCTCAGTAGTCACACAACTAATTTGACTTTTAACTCAGACTAACATCCTAATACCCTAGCATCCTGCCTTCAAGCATTTCCAGTATCTTAAAATGGCAAATATAAGACTTCCTTTTAAAAATTTCTCATGTCTAGAGAAATAGTACTACAATCAAAACTTTGCAAAATTAGTTTGATTATTATACTTTATAAATACAGGATGATTCAACAACCTCATCTTTTCACACAACAGATGTGAGGGCTGTTTAAAAGACATTTTTTGGATACTGTTGCAAATTAAAGAGTTAATCCCTGGTTCTTTACAGCGTCTGTCTTGAAGCACCAGGTGTGACATCTCAGTTTTCTGTATCATTGCCCTACTTTCCACATTCAGCAGCTTCAAGGAATTCACCACAAACATTGTATTCAATGATGAAAAGCAAAAACTTTTCCTTTAAGGTCAGGTGCAAAGTAAGGGTGCCCATCTCATCACTTTTATTTAACATAGTAGTTCTAGCAAGAGCAATGAGGTACAAAAAAGGGGAAAAATGCATCCAAATAAGAAAAGCAGTAAAATTGCCTCTGTTCACAGATGATATGGTCTTTTATGTAGAAGATCCTAAAGATCCACAAAAAGACTATTAGAACTAAAGTTTAGCAAAGTTGCAAAATTTTACATCAACATGCAAAAATTAATTGTGTTTCTACTCTAACAATGGGAAAAATCCAAAAAGGAATTACAAAAACAACTCCATTTATAAAAATATCAAAATGAATAAGATATTTAGAAATAAATTTAACCAAGAAGATGAAGGAGTTATATACTGTGAACTACACAACACTGCTGAAATAACTGAAGGAGGAACAAATAAATAGAATATATATCTCTCACCTATAGACATGAATATTATTAAAGTATATATATCACCCATAGTGATCTACATATTCAATGAAATCTCAATCAAAATTCCAATGTTATTTCTTTAAGAAATATAAAACCTAATCTTAAAATTTCTATGGAATCCCAAGGACCTATAAATAGGCAAAACATTCTTGAGAAAAAAAATAAGACTGGAAGAGTAATCAAAATAATATGATCCTAGCATAAAAACATCTCATGACTGACTATATGGTCAAATAATCTTCAAAAGAAGTGCCAAGACTATATACAATGGAAAAAGAATAGTCTCTTCAGTAAGTGCTGTCAGTGAGTCATTGTCAAATTTAGGCAGAAAAGTAGTGATCTAATTTCAAATTCTGATAGTCACTCTGACTTTATGTAGGGCACTAATTAAAGCAGGAAGAAGATAGAGGTAGGGAAAACTTAGGAGTCTGTAAGAGAGGACTGATAGTGGCAGCTTGGACCAAAGTAGGGATAGCAGTTAAACCCATACATGAGAAGTAATTGGATTTAAAAAATCTAGTCTGCTTCGTGGAGGCCTGGCTGCCAGTGATTCTGGGTAGTAACTGCCATGTTCCTGAGGCATCTATCAGGGCTGAATAAAAAAGCACCTCATTTAGAGTATGTGGATATAGTGAAGTGACAACCAGGACAAAGCAGATAGCCTGTGGGGAGTCAGTGCAGCACCGTGAGTTCAAACAGTGCCCTAAATTTTAACAACAACAACAACAACAAAATAGAATAACTGCCTAGGAGTTGAACTGTCACCTAATTTCAAAGCTAATGAAAAGTCTTAGTAATATGCATACAGGTGATCCAGGATTAGCACTGAAGATACACCTGTGTCCCCCAGGACTAACTCTGCCTACCAAGGCTTACCTAATACACAGGATACTAAAATGCCCTAGTTACAAACGTTCCAGAGTCTATGCCTCTGATCTGGAACACATAAAATGCCTGCAGTTTTAACACCAGTCAACCTCTATAATTTGTGCTTGATAGTCTAACATCAACCAGGCTAATTGTCTTTCAGAATATCTTTGGAAAGATCATGATATTTCAAATGATCACTCATTCACTTAACAAGCATAAACTACCAACTATGGCTAGGCCTCAGTCTAAGATCAAGGATTAAAAATATAACAAGAAAAGACAAGCAACAACCACCAAAAACCTGTCTCATTCCTAGAGTTCTCCATCAAATATGAAACCAGCATGGTACTGAAACATGGCAACACCGTATGGTGAAGTCCAGAGGAGCTGTGGGTATCACAGTGGAGCTGGTAGGCGAAGTTAGTCCTGGGGGATACAGGTATATATTCAGCAAGGGAGGAGAGAGCAAATGAGCTGCTCTCAAAGATTAAGGAAGAATTTGCTGCTAAAAGTGGGAAGAAAATCAACCAGAAACCAGAATAAATTTTGAGAGTCAGCCTTGTCTGTGTGTTAGCTCTTATTGACAGGAAGTTTATAAGCTAAGTCCAACGGACAACTGAAAACTCAGTGTTTTGTCATGTTATTGACATTCAACTTCTTATGTTGTCTACATTTCCTTTGAGAAATATCAATGTTTCAATCGATTCTGCCAGTCATTTCACCTTTCCCCACTAATCTGCCACTGACAGAAATGCAACTAATTTCCCCACTGGTGTGCAAAAGTGCGTAGAATCCAAAATGAAATATTTGAACCAGAAAGCATCTTCCTCCATCGATTCCATCAAAACTTACTTCCTGACCTGTGTCTGTCATTAGCATGTAGCTTCTCTGGAATTTGATGTGGCATAAATCCACACTTTTTTTCTGTATCCACCAGGACTTGACTTTACTTACCACCTTTGTGTACCCGAAACACAGAATGTTAAGATGCCCTGGTTACAAAAGATCCAGAGTCAGTACCTCCTTCGCTGGAACACATAAGTGTTTCCTGGTTTTAAACAAGAGTCTAAAGAACTTCCCCATTATCCATAAATTCCTTTGTTGACTGTCAGTCTTCATCATCTAAACTGACCACCACAAGTACTCCAGCATATATGGAGGCTCTGCCTTTACCCTTACTGCAACACATTATCTTTATATGTCACTTTAAATTTGTCTTCCAAGTATTCATCTTATTTTATTACTTCAGATACAATTTTATATTGTTTTTTAGCCAGTGCATTCTGAGGCACCTCTTTAGCTTTTTACGTTTATTTTATTCCTTATACTCATTAACTTTTCTCCTTTCCAAAATATTTTCTATCTTCATATTCTATAACATAACATTTCCTACCACTATTCTCTAGTACAACAAGAATGAGCAACACTTTGAATTTCTGAATCATTCATTCATAGCATCAGCTTCTGTTAAGAGTGACTCACAGGACTCTGAATCAACAGTAAAGAATTTAATTAACAAAATCAACATTAAAGCTTTTCTACATCCCCATAATAGACTAGCAGGGAAAGTAATTTATTCCATTCACAATGGTTTCAATAAAATAAATTCTAAGGATCAACCTGACCAAGGAGGTGAAAGACCTCTCCAATGAAAGTGTCAGAACACTAGAGAAATAAAAAAAGAGGCAAAGATGGAAAAGTCTCTCCTGTTCATGATGCTTAATGTTCCCTCATTGGAATGCTAAGCTTCTGGGAGTTATTTATATCCTACTGTTCAAGGTCGTCGCCAAGGTCTGTGTTTTCACATCCGTCTACCTCCTGAGGGCAAATGTTATCATAGGATGCACAGAGCTGGTTACTGCTGCACATAGTGGCACGGCAGGAGCTTGTCAAAAACTGACAAAAGTTTTCAGAAACATGTTTGGGGAAGTTTACAAAGACAGGTACACGTAACTTTACTGTACTACATCCTATATTACTAATTTTTTATTACTTCTCTACTAGTTATGCTATTGCACTATAGAAAGAAAGTACCGAAATTATCATTGTTGCTTTAGTTATGCATCTGACATTACGCATGTTCCATGTTTGGAACACTGGCAAAAACACTACCACTAGGACTAAGAAAACCATGTTCCGTTATTAGTCCCTGGAGGCCTGAAGCTCTAAGTTTACTTGACTTTTTAGAGAGAGAAGACAGCATAGAAGCAAGTGCTGGCATCAATGCATCATTTGCCTTCAATTTGTTGGACGCAATTACAGAGGCACATCCCAAACAACACCAGTTTGCGTTTGATAAATTTTTCACCAATGTTAACTTCTTGTTAAGTTCAGTTTAGTGAGATATCAAGCAACAGGTAGAGTGAGAAAAGATCACACTAACAAAGCTCGCTTGGAACCAGAAAAAAAGAAGGAGGCACATTCAATAACCAAATTGATGTCTGCAGATGGAATGATCACAGTGTCGTCAGTGTTGCCTCTTCTGGTGCTGCCGTTCAACCACCTGAATATGCTGCAGCACCTGTCTCTGACGATGAGTCAGAATGAGAAGGTGGAACAATAAATAATTTGGTGAGTTCTTTGTTGCGTGTCGCCGCGTGTCTTATTCAAGATGGCTCTGGCTGAGTCTGACTCAGATGACCCCTCATATGCACCTAAAAAGGACCCTCTTCACAAAGCTCCCTCTTTGTCTATTGCATAATAACTTCTGCCATCAAGGGGAAAGGTGACAAAAATTTTCCCAGTGAAGCATGGTGGTACACACGTATAATGCCAGCACTCAGAAGGTCGAAGCAGGAGGATCTCTGTGAGTTCAAGGCCAGCCTGGGCTGCAAAACGAATTCAAGGCCAGCATGAACTACACCGTGAAACCCCACCTCAAAAAGGCAAAAAAAAGTTCCCAAATGGGTAAAAGCTAACCTAACTGCACAGCCCTAACTGACAGGGCTACAAAACCATTAAACAATTTCTTCACTGAAATGAGAACTCCCAGAGAAATCCTTGAACTTTTTCTTGGTGATGGGGTCTTTGAACTCACTGTCAAGTATTCCAACTTATACACCCAAGGTAAGGATGTACATTTTGGCTTAACTGGATCCAAATTCCAAATGTTTTCTGGAAATTATTCTTCCGTGATTATGCTTCAATTCCTAGAAAGGAGTAAGTTTTAGAAACAAAGAACAGCTGTACATAATGTGCTGGCTAGTGCTGCTGCGAGATGAGGCCTCTTCAAAACCATGTTCTCTAATTTACTAATTTACATGTTTCTGACAATGAAAATTTGGATCCAATGGACAAGTTTTCCAAATTGTGACCTCTCATAAGCAAACTCAGTGACAGATGTATGAAATATTTTCCAAATGAAACATATTTCTGCTTTGATGAATCCATGGTTCCTTGTTTTGCTCATCATGGGCGCATTTTAATTGGAGAAAACCCATTCTGTTTGGCTATACATTTTGGTGCGCTGCCACAGATTTGGGTTACATTTGCTGGTTTCAGTCATATCGAGGTAAAAAGCCAAATACTAAACGTGAGGAATATGGCATCAATGCATCACTGGCCTTCAATTTTTGGAGACAATTACAGAAGCATACTCCAGACAACACTATTTTTTCAGTTGATTATTTTTTAACAATACTGAACTTCTTGATATGTTCACATTAGTGAATTATCAAACAACAAATACAGTGAGAAAGGATCACATTAACAAAGCTTTCTTTGAACCAGGGATAGCTCCACAGAAAAAGACAGGAGACACATTCAATAACCAAACTGATAGCAAGGGAATATTTTCTGCAGATAGAATGATCACAGTATCATTGGTATTGCCTCTTCTGGTGATGCTATTGATCTCTTGTGTTTTATCAATGGTTATTTCCAGAAACTAAAAAATAAATGTAAGTTTGGCAGTCAAACATGATCAAAGGATATAACCAGTTCATGGGAGGCATAGACAGGGCTGATGAAAACATTGATAAGTATCAGGCATCAATCCATGGAAAGAAATGGTGTTCAAGTCTTCTTTTGTTCTGTTTTAAATTTGTCTTACAAAATCCTTGTAAACTGCATGAAAATATGATGTGAAGCCGGGGATTCTGTGGAGTTAGGTCAGTGTATGGTATGCCATTATACCACGGTCATCCTCCAGAACCTGGGGGGAAAGAATTCCTTCTTAGATACATAATATTGAATCACATTATAATGACATAAATCATAAGGTAGTGAAACAGCAAAGGCAAACACAGTGTGCTGAGTGCCCTAAGAGCATCACTTTAAATGTTGAAAATGTGACACTGCCTAATGTGTGATGTGTTCTCTTGAATATCACACTGAATAGCAGGCATCACCACTTCCTGAAACAAGGAATATGAATTTACACATCTTGTACAATGTAGCACTAAGCTTTTCCTAGTGTTCCATTTGTGGAATGCTACACAACTCCATGGTGGAACATAATAAAAGTTATTTCTCTTCACATTCCTACTTCTTCAATTTTTCTAGTAACGTATATTAATTTCATGCAAAGCCTCAAAAAATTGTAACCTCAGGCATAGTTGTTAAAAATGAGTATGTTATCAAAAATGATCTCTCCATCAAAATTGCAATGATACTTTTCACATAAACTGAAAAAAACCCTAAAATTCATACAAAAATTCAAAAGACCTGGAGTAACCAAAGCAATCTTAAATCAAAAAAAGCAAAACTGGAGGAATCACAACACCCATTTTCAAATTATACTACAAAGCCATAATGACAAAAACAGCATGGTACTGCTACAAAAATAAACCAAATAGGACAACCCAGGGAGAGAACCAGGCAGCCAGTGTCTCCTGAGATCCACACTATGTTGGAACTTAGAGCACTGGGCAACAAAGCAACCTGCTTGCCTCCCTGGGAAGCAGCCGTGGCTCCAGGGAGTGGTAGGTGGCTCAGGGAGAGAATGAGGCAGCCAGTGTCTCCCAAGATCCGCACCACGCTGGAACTTTGGGCAACAAAGCAACCTGCTTGCTAAGCAGCTGTGAGTCTGCTAGTGCACGGGCTGAGAATCAAACATCCTTTCCCCCACCCCTGCTATCAAATGGGAGCCAGAGGTCTGAGCATTTCTTGGGAGTATGACCATCTGCACTATAGCAAATATGGGGGATTTCCTTCTACTATCTCTTTAAAGGCAAATATTGTTATCACTGTTTTGCTTTGTTTTGATTAATTGTATTGCTCTATTCAATACTCTGTTTTGATAGGTTTTATAATGTTCTGTATTTGGTTTGATTTTGCTATACCTGATTGAAAGGACAACTGTTGTGAAGATAATGAGATATACTATGGTACCTACTACTGTTATTCCGGTAACCTGCTGTGAAGTTCTGTACCAATCTCACTGCATTGTCTCAATTGACTTGATTCTGTCTTGTTCTGTTGTATTATACTACCTTCAAAAAAAAAAAATAGACCAAACAATGAAATAGAAAAAAGACACAAAAACAAACTCATAAAGCTACAACTATCTGATTCTTGACTTAGGAGTCAAAAATATATGAATCAGTTTCTTTAGTAGTGCTAGGAAAACTGGATAACTATATGGAGAAGATTGAAACTTAGAATCCTGTCATCTTATTTAAAAAAATTCTAAATGGATCCATGACCTGTATATTAGATGTGAAACTTTGAATATATATACATATTATACTTAATTCTATAGGCACAGGCAAACACTTCTGAAATAGGGCTCTAATAACACAGGGAATAACATTGAAAATCAACAAATGGGACTACATCACATTAAGAAGCTTACACACAAGAAAGGAAACAAAACAGTAAAGAGGTAATCTAAAAAATAGGGGAAAATCTTTGCCAGCTGCTTTTCTGACACAGATATCTAATATGTATAAAGTAATCCAAAAAATCTTTACACCAAAAACTTCAGATAGACTGATAAATAAATGGGCAAATGAATTGAAGAGACATTCTCAAAAGAATTTCAAATGACCAACAGACATACGAGAAATTTGCAACACCTTTAACTGTTAGGGAAAAGCAAATCATAACTATAATGCGATCCCATCTAGTCTCAGTCAGAAAGGCTGTCATGATGAATCCAAAAACTGGAAAAATGTGATGGGGTGGAAGTAGGAACTCTTCTAGTCTGTTGTGGGATTGTAAATTAGTACAGCCACTGTGGAGATTCATCACAGAACTTAAAAATGCAACAGCAACCTTATGACCAATATACCACTTCTTAGTATACAACATAAAAGAATTAAACTGCAGAATGCTATAGGGATATCTGTATATCTATGTTCATTGTTGCACAATTCACAATAGCTAAGACATGAAACCAGTATAGGTGCCCATCGGTAGATGAGTAAAGAAAATACAATATACCTAATAGAGGGTTTATTTAATCATAAAGAACAAAATTGTATCATTTGCAGGAAACAAGATGGACCAAGAGATCATCAATTTCAGCAAAATAAGCCAGACTTTTACAGGCAATATCACATATTTTCCTAATATATGGAATCTGAAAAAACATGACCTGACAATAGAAGGGAGACTGTTGGTAGACATGAAAAAGAAAACAAAGGCGAAAGAGATGGAGATGTGAGGGAAACCAATAGAGGGAATGCAAAAAAAAAAGTTATTATGAATTAAGTGCGGTAAAAAGACATCGCTACAGTTAACTGAAAGAATAAGTTACAAAAGAATGTGGCTTTGCCAACTGTTTTATTTTCAGAAAACACATTAATGTATAGAAATATCAAGAAGTCTTCTAATGTGTTCACTGTTATGAGATTCTGTTGTGATTTAAATCTAAACTGTTCCCCAAAATTCTCATCCGTGTGCAAGGTGATGGAGATCATGGAGATACTATAGTCATCTGTGAGTTCGTCCACTGACCAGATCGGTAGCTGATTTACTGTTAGGAAGTGGGGCATGGTTGGAGATGGGTCACTGGAGCTGTGGCCTGGAAAAGGTATATTTTTGTCCTGGCCTTCCCACCCCCAACTGTCACCCTCACTTCCTTGGCTGTGACAGGTTGAACACCTTTTTCTCCACCGTGCCCCTCTGCCATCTTGGAGCCCGCTGACAGGTATGAACCCAAATCTTCTCCTCCTTTAAGTTGCAGTTGTCAGGTACTTTGTTCAGCAATGGGAAAGTGACTGATTCAGATGCTGAGCACACTCTTTGCTTAAGAGTACTGTTTCCTTTGCATTTCCAAGGGAGGAAAATAAGAATTGCTGTAAGTATGTGTGGTGATTGGTATGTTAATTGACTTGAGGGGCATTATCATTCTCAAAACATCATGCTACACATTAACCTGCTTTTATTTGCAAATGATACTCAATAAAAATTTTAAAAGTACAATAGAAACAAAGGAAAATGATAAGGGCTAAAAAAGAACTATTCACGCATATTCCATAGATTCCCCATTTCCAAGTTTTTTGAGACATTCCTTTCAAAGAGTCTTCAGCTGTTTTTATCATCTTTCTTCTTGGACCACTCTCATGTCAATTAAGTGGTCTCTTTTTTCCTCTGGGGAAGGAGCAGGTCTTAGCCCTGAATTGTAAAACTTATTGTTAACATTTTTTTCAGGAATTGACCCACATCAAGTTTACCTTTACCTATGCTTCATTTAACACAAAATGTGTGATTCAAAATGTTATTCTGTAAATTTTTGGAGTAGTTTTTGTATGTGTGTACACACCATAACTCAACCTAAGCATTCCCTTCTACTATCTTTAGTAAATTACAATGAAACTAACAACATGAATGGTGCTGTGCACATCTAATGAATCACAATTTCCAAATGTGACTTAGATGGTCATGAATGCCAAAGATGTCACCAGTTATCTTGTTTTTTTATGTCTTACAGCATAGACATAATGAGAAGATGAATTAGAGATGCTTGGGTTAAGAATTTAACAACAAACTGTACTTGTCAAGAAAGCAGAAAGAAATCAAAGTCTTCTAGTGTTAAAATGAATATTATTAATTTTCTAATAAGCAGAGATAGATATTAAAATCTGTATCAACCTTGTAATAGCTGTTTCCATTTTAAATAGTGATTGTCTTCTGATCAATTTTTTCTAAAAAATATTCAGACTGATCAAAAATTTTTGGAACAATTATTATGCATTTTACACGTGTGCCTACTAACATACACACAAACATACACTTGACTAGTTTTAACTGCAAACATGAAGTAATTTGAATAATTAGTAGAAAATTTCCACCAGAATATTAACATATGCTATAAACAAGTTGTAATCAACCCTTGAAATATTTGAATCCACAGGGTTTTTTTTTTTTTTTTTAAGATGGATAGGCTGTTTATTTCGCTTTTCATTCTATCTCGATTTTTTTTTTCTTGGTACCAGGGATCAAACTCACAACCCATGCTTGCAAGGCAGGCACTTGTGCCACTGAGCTAAATCCCCAGCCCTCCTCACAGGTCTTTTTTTATTTGCTTTTAGGACTACTTCTCTCGCCTGTCCCTAGGTTCTAGTTGAAATTCCTTCCCATGTGTTTTGAGAAACTACTTCTCACATTTCCTTTCCGGGTCTAACATTCTATCTTTTTTAAATCACCGCTCTAAGCACATTTTCAGTCCAGGTCTCAGGTTTAGCTGCATAGTTTGGTAGAAAGACCCAAAGCTGGTTATTGGCATTCCAGTTGCTAGCCTGACTCCACATTTTCAAGCACATTCACAAAGCAGTATCAGTAAGCATCTTTCTATATATCAGATCACTGCCATCTACTAGGCACAGAATCAAACTCTTTATAAACTTTAACTTTTCAATTTTCAAAACAATCAAATAGAGAAACCATCATGCTCCTCCTGTTTAGGGATAACAAAACTAAAACTCAAAAAGATTAAGTTATTTGCTCAAAGTAACAAAGCTAGTAACTGGTACAACAGGGACTCAAACATAAGATGCATGATTCTGAAGAAATTACCTAAATTGCTTCATTTTGTAGTTTCCCTTTTTTCTTTCAGAAAACAGACCAGCGAAGCATCCTGCAGACTCCAAGAAGCTGGGAAGATTCAGCATTTGACATATGCTAGGAGGCAGGATATCCATTCTGTCACCTCCTAAGTGTCAGTCGTGTGAACATTGTGATGGTAATCCTGAGTGGAAGGTGCCTTTTATTTTTGGCCACTTAGAAATCATAAATTCATGATCTAGGCCTCAAATAGATATTACTCCTTGCAGCCAGTTTTTTGATTCCCATTAACACTTTCCAAGTCTCAGAGGCTGCTTCTCTAGTTGCTGTGTTTAAGTATTAAAATAGATTTCTACTTCAAACTGCACTGACTCCATCATTGTAAAACATCTTAGATTCAATTCTTTGCAGACTCATTTCCTTCCCCCTTCATAGGAAGGAAGCTTTATCCTTCCCTGAGCTAGATAGCCCTCCTTTTCCTGTCTCAGGCTGGATCCCATCTGCAGACACTATTGTTCCTATTTCCCTTTGCTCTCCGTCTACTGAATCCTGTGACGCTTTCTCTCATCTTTGCTTTTCACATGGGACTCAGACAAAGCTCTCTGTCTTGTGAAGTACTCCGTCTTCGTGAGCCATCCTCTCCCTACTGCTCTTTTGGTGTTACCTCCTATTTAGCCTCAGCTATTGTCTCCATTTTCTCACCACAACCAGAATTTTGTATTATTTATCTCCTACCCCATTTCAAAAAGCCTCTTCTTCCTGCATCAACATTGTCTCCTCCCAGCCCCGGCAGCTTGCTTTTGTGCAGGTGTGTTGATAGGACTCACACCAGCATTTTCTACCAGATGTTTTCATTCAAAGGCCTCAACATGGCACGGCTGCTTCTAAACTCCTGCTATTACAATACAGCCATAGGGAAATTTGTCCACGCTCACCATGCAGCTCACAAACAGCATCACACTGACCAGGGACTCTACAATCTCCTTTATGTTCTTGCTATCTTCACCTAAGTCACTTGACAGTACAGAGGCCCAAATGAAAATTAACAACCACATTCACAGCTAGAGGAGATTTTTTTTTTTTTTGGCTTTACCCAATTGAAGATAGAGTCTTTCTGTATTCTTAACCGAAAAGTTACTGTGATTAATTACTCACTGCCTACACCAGTTTCTCTTCTTTCACTCTTGCTTACCTTCTCCTTTCCTTCCGAAGACTTCTTCTTATTTCATGTTTTGGTTTCTTTATTTTTTTGGCTCTCTGGCTTGCAACAAAGCAACGACTTTAATCCATTGAAGTATCTCTGCATTCTCAGATATGCAATCCTACTGCAAAAATTTCCCCCATAGTCCTAGGTCACAGCTGATAATTGCTGTACATTAATTTTGTTTAATTGCTCTTGAAGACTTTGGAGTTTAAAAGACAAACTTGTTGGCCAAGTTGTCTCCCCACAACACAGGATAAGACCCGTTGGAGCAGTTATTTGACCATGCCTTAAAAACCAGTGCATTCATCTCTCCTGAGAGCTCCTGTCTTGTTATATACTCTGTCAAGGGGTTCTGTATCCTCCACAAGCTCTTATCCTGTTTCTGTCATCTGCCCTCAAGAACTGACTGACATAGAAAATAAGAGGGGTCTGAACCAAGAATTATGCATCATCAAATTATGAATCATCAAATTATCAATGCTGATGTTTCCAGCATTGTTCTCTTAGGAAAGTAAAAGAGAAGGAAGTTAACAACATAGAAGATGAAGGATAAAATAGCGATTCTTTTTTTCCAGTTAAAAAACTTTTTTATTATTTTTGAAGACAATTTGCTAATAAGCTCAATTTTGAGTAAACATTTCTGAAGTTTAAATGTCATCCCAAAAGATTTCTTGGTATTATAGTCTTTATGAAGATGCAGATGCATCTCAAAATGCAACATTAATCTGCATTAATATAGTAAGTTTTAATAAGCACAGATGTTAAAACAACTACATATTAGGAAACTAAAATTGAACTTGAAATATTTCTAATTTTTAACATTATGAATTGTTTCTTTGAATTTGTCAGCATTTGCTACAGCTTATAGAAAACATTTGGCATAGAAATTTGAAATTATTAGAACTGCATAAAATGATGAGTATTCTTTTAATTTGTATCATAATTTTGACAATAATTTTGCATGTGTTTTAATAACACTTTCTAAAATATAAAATATTTTAAAACAAATGCTTATGTTTGAGGCAGATTATGTTGAATAGCCCTGTGTACTTCTCAGTAAGTGTCAAATTGTAGTCAATAAAGCTTACAAGTCATAAAATTGAGGGTGTGATGTAACAGTAAGGTTTTTGTCTGCAGTATAGTAGTTGGCTTACTAAGTAAGTGTTTTGCTGTAGTTAGCAAAATTTCTGTTGAAATAGATATTCTGAAAATATATTAACTAGGTACTTCACTTGATACATGAAAATTTGCAGTCGTTTAAAGCTTTCATTTAGTGATACAAATGCACATTTTGGTTAAATATGGTCATATGTAGAAATTAACTGATCGTACTAAATAATATTTTCAGCCATTATTTTCAAAATTCTTCCTGGTCTAGTTATCTAGTGCCTTTCTATTTAACAGGCCATCCACTACCTTCCCGTCTCCTGTTTTATGTAGATGTTCCTCACTAGGGGAAGCTCGGTTCACACCCAACTCCAGCTCATAGAAATCGACCCATGTTGGTCAACCAAGGACTTCAGTCCTTGTCCACAGATATTGATGTGAGGTTGTCCTGTCCCATGAGAGGAAAGGTTCAAGACTTTTAACACTGTGTTGGCCTAAATGTAATTTAAAATCACTACATCTACCGTAAAGCAAGCCCCACCTAGAGAATGAGCCAAGCCACAGAGACCAAAGCCTACAACTCCTCAGAGAAACAGGTCAGAACCACAAAGAGGCTCATCCTTCCTCTGGATTTGCATTTCTATGAGCCCCAAAAATGTCTCCTTTAAAGAAAACTTGTTTGAGTTGGTTTTTCTTTTTTATGACCTAAAATTTTTTATGTGAAACATCTCTGAGGTGCTTAGAATTATCCTTAGGGAATTCACTGAGGTACACAATGCCCAGTCCCAGGAAGTTTGCTTTATTTTTTAAATGTTATGATTTTTTAAAACAGTATATTTTAGTATTGAGGTGATACCGAATTCAGAGCTAAATTATTTAACAGTGACGACCGCACCGAGATGTTCAATAAGAAAGAGATCAAGAATGAATAGAGCTGTCTCATCAAGAATGGATGAGGTACTTTGGCGGTTCTGGGCCCTGAGGGATGGGTGGGATTCAGAGGCAAGGACGCACCTGTGACTGGAACAGGCTGAGTGCACCAGGGCAGAAATAGTAACAGGGTCGCTTGGGTCAGTGCAGATATGACTAAAGCATGGAGATCCATGCTGCAATAGAGTAGGAGAGAAGGTTAGTGGGACCAGAGTACAAAAGGTCCTTATGGACGGCCAAGGAAGTTCAAATTTTATCAAAGCACCTGAAAAATCACTAGATAATTGTTTTAAATCTGTAACATATACTACTGCTAATTACTTTTTAAAAATACATATGCACTGTAGAAGAATTAGAAAAAGATAATGTACAAAAATAAAAGAAAATCACTCCTCAGATAATTGCTACTTTCTTTTTGGTATATTTCATTAAACTTTCTTAAATGAGTGTTCATATTTTTTTACACTGAGATGCTACCTACACACTCTTGTTTCCCACTTCGTATCTAGTATATGTGCACATTGTTGATTACCATGAAAATTCTACTATGTAAGTCTTCGATTTATTATTTTGTATTTTCCTATTGCTAGTTAGGTTGAACTGTAATAGCAGGGAAATATTGTAAATTTAAGAAGCATTGAAGAAAAGATTTTTTGTCAGCAGTCTAAGTTCTAAAAAAGTGGGGGACAATGTGCTTGTGTTGAAATAAATATTTATACTAATAATCACAGTTTGAAACACTGGAAATCTGAGCTAAATTGAGTATTGAGAGAAAAAAGAAAAGATTCTAAGGGATATCAATTTCAATATCAAACTTTCAATAATATTAATGGTATTAATAGGTTATTAGCTATGACAGACAGAAATAAAGACAGCTAACTGAGAGCCTAATTAAATAAGAGAAGCATCATATAATTAACAGAGGTGAGGGGACTTTGAGGAACATAAATATTAAGTTTTATTACCCTGAAGATGAAACTATCTCAAAATAAGTGGAAATATGTGATAAAGAAAACAGTTCCAAATCAGTTTGAGGTACAACTGAAAATAATATTAATAGCTCTTATTCTATTTTGCACATATTACATGACAAGTATTGTTTCAGTACTTGATATAAGTTAAAAGGACTAAGACCACCAAAAGAAAAAAAGGGCCAAAATATTGGGAATCTCTGGGTCTAATGGCAGGAGAAAATGGACAGTCTCTGAAGCTTTTCTATGTGAATCAGTAACAAATATTTTTATCCCTCATTTACTCAAGATTAAAAATCAAGCAGTATTATGAGGAAAGAGTATGGGGTACTAGCAATACTCATCTGTGTAAAAGCAGCTGTTCCAGCAACAACTTTATGGAGGACTTGCTCTACATCATGTGTTATACAATTGATTTACAGCCTCACAACAAAACTCTTATGTGGAGGAGGAATAAGAAGCCAATCACCCTTCCCATGAGCTGCTGGAAGCCATGCAGGTCCTGGGAGGAGAAACAAGAAGCCAGTCCTCCCTTCCTGCGAGCCAACTGGCACATGGGCTGGGAGACAACCCACACCACTGCTGCCAGTTGTTAGCAACTGAGGTAAAAAAAAAAAAAAGCTTAATGCTTGTGTTGTTTGGTTGATTTTGCAGTCCTAGAATCGGTAGTCTGAGCATCTGTTGAGAGGATGACAATGTGCAATATAGCAAATATGGGGGATTTCCTTCTGTCTTGTTTTTGAAATCCAATATAGTTCTCACTGTTGTGCTTTTTCCTGTTTGGGGAGGGGGCTTATTCAATGTTGTATGTGATTGGTTTTATTCTGTTCTGTTTTATTTGATTTTATTGTGTGTGATGATGTGGGCAGCAGTTTTGCAGATGGCAGGAGGCATGATGGTAGCATTGCTGATTTCCTATTGCCCTATTTTGAAGTCCTGTGTCACTTTCACTCTTGTGTTTTGATTGGCTTTATTCTGGTTTTTTTGTTTTGTTTTGTTTTGTTTTATTCTCTTTAAAATAAAATTTAGAAAAAATAATCTATGTGGGAAGCAAAAAAAAATCCTCTTGTGTGGGTACTTGTAATTAGTTTCCTAGAAATCACATACAAATCATCACAAAATGAGTGTCTAAAACCAGCAGAAAGTTATTGTCTCATAGATCGAAAGGCCAGAAATCAGAACTTAGAATTCCACCAGGGCTGTGCTCCCACAGAGCTGGATGCTCTCGATCACAATCTTCCTTGCTTTTTCTAGCTTCTAGGGGCTGTGACTATTGCCTGGCTTCTGCGATCTGTGGCCACATGACTGCCACCTCCATCCATGTCTTCATATCACTTGCTCTCTTCTATCCGTGTCTTTTCTTCTGCCTCTTTCAGGGACATTTTTCACTAGATATGGGTCCCACCTGGACAATCTAAGATGAATTTATCTCAAGATGCTTAAATTAGTTATGTCTTTAAAGAAGATCATATTCATAAATTTGAGATTCGGACAAGACGTTATCTATGGAGACCACTATTTGGCCCACTCCAGTATTACAGTCATCTCTATTTTTGTAGAAAGTAAACTAAACACAGAATGAATTTGTCAATTTGTCCATGGTCTCACCACTATAAAGCGAGACTAGAGCCAATTCAGGTATAAGCCATCATTTATGATCTACACCACTATGCTGTGATGTGATGCATACAGAATAGGATGAGATTTACTCCAGAATAATCATCCGAATCGCAAGTCCAGCAGAGATACAGGATAAAATAAATGTCCCTTAACCACATCTTACCATGGGCTTCACCAGTTTTTAAATGAGAAGATAACAAGATCATATAAACATATTGAGTTTTGTCTATGTTGTTTATAAACCAGATAAATTTAATTTTATGAGAGCTGAAACTAAACTTTTTTTGCTATATTTGTATTAAGTTCCTTGTTTAAAAAATAGCAAGAAATAGATGGGTATTGCCCACTACAATTTTTTTAAAGAGATTAAAAATAAAAATAAAAATGAAATAGAGTTTCAAAACAGGTTAGTAGGACTGTTACAATAATTAATACACTGACTATTGTTAACTTCATAGTAGTTATTTAAAGTAAAAGATATAGGCATAATAGCCAGTCCAAACTAACTGCAAGCCTTTCTTTTCAATAAACTTAGAGAAACCAGCTGTATAACTACTTTATTTCATGAATACATTTTTTTCTTTTCCCCTTTCTTCTTTCCCCATCATAGTTTGTCTTTTCTTTTGAATAGTTTCTTCCCAATTCACAATCTCTATTGTGCAACTTGAATCTTATTTACTTGTTAAGTTTCTCACATTAGTGAGAGAATACGATATTTACACATATGGTCTGATTTATTTCCCTTATGAGTATGGTCTTGAGTTGCATTGATTTACCTATAAAAGCCCCCACTTTATCCTTCTTTATGGCTGAGTAGTATTCCATTTTTTTAAAAAATTCACATCTTTTTTATCCACTCTTTAATTGATGAACATTTGGGTTGTTTCTAAGATTTATCTATTACAAATTGTGCTGCTATAAACATGAGTGCACACATATTGCTGTTGTACAATGTTTTTAATTCTTCTGGGAAAATACCCAGAACAGGAATAGCTGTGTAGAATGGAACCTCTAACCATAGTTCTTTAAGGAATCTCCACACTGATTTTCAGAGATTGTACCATTCTACACTCCCTTCTACAGTAGAGAAGGATTGTTTTTTCCACTCAGCCCTGTCAGCGTTTGTTATTAGTTGATTTTTTTAATGATAGTCATTCTTTCTGGGGTGAGATGAAATCTCAGTGTTGTTTTACTTTGCATTTCTCAAATAACTAGTAATGTTAAACTGTTAAATATATATATATATATACACAAATATATATATATATATATATTTATAGCTGTTTGTATTTTTTCATCTGAGAAGTGTACATTCATCTCAGATGCCCATTTTTGGATTGGGTCTCTGAATTTAGGTGGCCTGATTTTTTTTCAATTCTTTTTGTGTTTTAGATATAAGCCCTTTGTCTGTAGGGCAACTGGCCATAATTTTTTCCCATTCTACAGGTTGTCTTTTCACTCTGATGGTGATTGGTTTTGTTATGCAAAAGCTTTTTAATAACGTGACATCCTATTTGTTGATTCTTCACAGTATTTCCCTTGCAATCTGGTTTATGTTCATGAAGTCTCTGCCTACACCAGTGTCTTTGAGATTTCTACATATTTTCTTTTCCAGTAAATTTAGTGTTTATGTTTTAATATTTAGGTTAGGGTCTGGCTGTCCCCCAGCTGGGGGCAGCCCGCGTATGGTGCTGGTTTGCGGGGGGGGGGGGTGTTGCTTCTTGTTGATTTCTTATTCTCTTCCCACACAGTCAATGAATGGCTAAACTTTGGCTATTTATATACTTCATAACTGGTTCAGTAATTCCTATTTATATAAAGACATATGGTTATTTTATATAAGACAACACTTATATTATAAAGCCAGAGGCAAATTGCTTTTTTTTATTTCTTATTCTTTCTTTTAGTATACAACAGCAGAAGAAGTTCAGATCCAAGGACATTTCCCTAAGAAAGGGGAACATTGGCTATGAAAAAATGACCTGAAGACCATTAATGGAAATTCTAGTAAATGTGAAATTAGATATTAATGATTACTATAGCACTTGTAGGAAATGATCTCATGCAGAGTTCTATGCCAACTTGGAAGCTTATTATCTTTGGAGAAATCCCACACTTTTTTCATCAATGATGCCTAAGATTCACTTTTAGAGACCTATGCCTACCTTTTCTAATGTAAAGTGTTTTTATGTCACATATATATTGAATTATCTCCTATTCTGTGTTTTTATGTCACATATATATTGAATTATCTCCTATTTTCCATTACTCAACCACAGAAGCTCATCCTTTCCTAAACCATCATGCCAGGGTGGTATTCTCTGACCATTAGTCCAGTATATTCCCTACACTCCACTATTTCGCTGCATTTTTCCCATTTACTTATTTGAAACTACCTTGGTTACTTTTCCACTTATTTGCATTGCCTGCTTTCATTTCTGCTATTATATTACTGTTATTCTCAAAGTGTACAGCTATGTAGGGACACAGTAGAGTATCAATACCTAGCTGAATGAATTTATGGGTAATTGAATCCAAACTCTTACATATAATCACAGTCCTGTGTTAAACTCAGGCTAATAGTAGAAAGAGTATGTACCATAGCAAATACTCAAAAGAAACGTGAGTGTTAAAGAGGATATTAAAGAATCTCAGATTTCTCTGTGGTCTTGAGTTTTTGTATCTGGGAAAATTTTCTCTGTAGATCATCTTTCACTTGCAATTTTAATTTCTTTTAATATTTTAAAAGGTTACAATGTAAATTTAAGAAGAAATGTTTTCCACTACAAAGATACCCAACAGTTAGTTATAAGAGGCAAATACTCTAGAGAATATTTGTTGCTTATTGTTGGTCAGAGTCAGTTAGAAATATAGTACCTAGCATGACACACACCTCTCTAATCAAACAAAGGGCCTTCCTCTGACTGGCTTCTGTCTTCTTTACCACACTATTTCTTGGCATAGGGCTACTGCAGATGAATTTTATCTTTATCCACATTGTAGTATTGCAGCTGTTGACTGATTAACCTGTGCTTATGCAAATGCTGTGAGTTTATGAGAACAGGAACCACATCAATGTCCTTTCCAGTTTATTGTTTACAGCTGCTACATTCTCATCCGTAGAGCATTCTCTATTACAAGAAGAAATGGTCAAAAACCCTTGCCAGTTATCTACTTGGTTCAGTCCCTGTGTTTGACTCTAGGAAACGAAAACCTGTGAGAAACAGAGCTGAGTATGCAGAGAAGATAGAGCTAAGAAGTAAGCATTGTGAATTCATGTAGAGGGTATCACCATAAAATATTCCTGATGTAGTAAAACAGATGAAGAGCATTTAACTCAGTCTGGTCAGAGGGTGGGTGAACCTGAACTGTCTAGTATGTTCTGAATACTTGACTGTTTCATCTATAATTGAAAAATGCATGCCGAAATTCATGCAGGTGAATTTTAAATGTCACTTATGCCTACCCTCTATGCATTTAGGATCTTTTTCCTGATGTTCATATAACTGGGGACATTTTTACTCATTTCCATGTTAGTAACTGAGTATCTTTCTTTTATCCTCTAAAATCCCCCTAGAGAAAGATAGTGTATTCCTTTGTTTTTCTCTAATATCAGTAATATTTTTGTCCAAAGATTGCCTACACTGACGATGAATCTTCATATTGCTCACCCCCGCTATAGCCACAGTGACAAGGCTAGGTTCAGCTTTATTATTCTCTTCATAAAAATTTTGAGCCCCTACTCTGCCCGAGCAGGTGAAAAACTGCTCCCATGGCTTGGGGCATGGATGTAAATGCATCCTGATGTCCTGACTCTTGTGTTCTAGTTGGGGCACCTGAATGAACATGCATGGTGATTTCAGCTAATGATAAGAAACCATAGACAATACTGGAGAGAAAAACATCAGTGGGAGGTGGGGAGGTGCTCCTTTAGTTGGGAAGTGGTCTCTGCAGGAAGAGTTGGTCCCTACAGCCTGAGTGAGGAGAGACTGAGCAGGTGAGGAGGTGGAGGAACGAGTGTAGGATTATGGGCCGAAGGTAGGGAAGGCTTCCACCGAGTGACAGAAATAGAATGGGTGTGGCCAGGTTATAAACAAGAAAAGCAAGGAAGGAAGAGTGAGGTGTTGGTATAACAATGTGGGCAGAAATCAAACTTATTTTTGTCCCAAATCCAGCCATGCACTACAACTGCCTTATTATGTCTGCAACCCTGGTCCCTAGCACCTGAATTCCAGTACACAGTGTCAAGACACTGGCAATGCATAGAGAGGAAAATCATCAAAACCCAGCACACTGCTGTTAGCTCCTCAGCAGCCAGAAGGAGTCTTCCCGCACCAGCGCTTATTCGTGGTCCCCAAGGTGGACCCGGGTTCATCTCCCAGTTTGTCAACCCTCTTTGATGAAAGTATGGGGGTCATTTGCTTTCCCTAAACCTTGATGCTGCCCAGTGCCATTTTCCACATCCCTGTGATATCACTGATTCTTAATACCATGGGCACAGGGAACTCTATGTGGCGGTTAAGAGCCTACATGTATCCCCACTACTGTGGTCTGGGGTTTGCCTGTAGCCCCATAGGAAGTGAAGTGCTATACTCTCTGTAATTAGATTCTTCCAGACCCAGCCTGAGATTCTTTTTGTTACCTTGGAAAATCAGACCAGGTTGGCATAAACCATAAGACACTTCCATTTCTCAGAAATCCACAAAATCATGCTTTCTCTTATGTCTTCTTTTCCTTCTCCCAGTCACCTCATCTAGTGTTAGTGATGTGTATTGTACTTACTACATCACAGATTCTACAAACTATTATCATGTGGTCTTTGACTATGGTCTCATCTGTTTCTGGCTGTGGTGTTTGCTTTTAGAACTCAGCATCCAGGTGTAAGTCTCAGATCTAAATGCCTTCTACTGCGTATTTCTTTCTTTGAGTGGATAGATTCCTAGATGGTGATTCTGAGGAAAGCAAAATAATATGATTATTGGTGAAAAATAAATACACATACAAAGGGGACTTCCAAAGGGGACTATTGATAAATATGCCTTTGTAAAAGGTAGTAATGTCTATCAACACCTACTCTTTAAAAATCAGCAATATTTTTGCTCTTCTAGGCAGAGAGATGAAAAAGGAAAAAGATAGTAATATTACTAATATTTTGTAAAAAGGTGATGATGACATATTTTCAAAATATCCTCTTCACACCTCCTATCCAACTCAAAAGAGTTTGGGGAACGGATTATGATCCTCCTCTACAGAGTTAATAACTCACTACTGTTTTCTTGAATCTCTTTATTTGGCCCAAACTCGTTTTTACAGCCAAGGTAAATCTTTCATGTATCAGGATTAACAATACATAAACTCTTTTATCAGACACTTGTACTATAACAAGCTTTTCTTTGTTCTAATAAGGTTGACAAATCATAGTCTTGTTTTATTTTCTTTTTGCATCACTTACTGGGTTTTGATAATGAATAATAGATGTGACTTATCTAAGTAGCTTGGCCAGAGAATCAACAAATTATTGTGGGTGGGCACTTTGACAAAAAATGAACTAACTCTGGTTCTCAGAACTTTCTATTTGGTACCAGTGTAACAATGCCATATAATCTACTTTCCAGTTGAATTTCAAAACCTGATGCTAGGGTAGGTAGTAACATCCCCATTTATAGATAAGAAACCTGTGGAACAGTCTCACAGCTAAAAAGGAAAGGAAAAAAGGAAAGGAAAGGAAAGGAAAGGAAAGGAAAGGAAAGGAAAGGAAAGGAAAGGAAAGGAAAGGAAAGGAAAGGAAAGGAAAAGTTAATATTTGAAGTCATGTCTTAACACCAGTGTTTCTATTGCTTCCTCTTTCCTGAAGGGTTAAATGTCTGTAGAAGAAATATTAAGAAGAAAATGACTGACAGAGCCACTAACACAAAGAAAAGAAAAGACTCTTCCCCTGAAAGCAAAAACCAGTATACTATGTGAGAAGGGAAATTAGTGTGTAGCACTGATGTCAGAGAGGACCAGAGGTCTTCCAAATGGTAATAATGTTCATCAAGTTGTAACAAATAAAAGATGAAACAGGCCTGAGCAAAGGCAACACAAGCACAGAGAACAGAGGAAAGGGGGAAGTCAGGGCTGCCTCCTACGTGGGTGAGGGAGATACTGAAGAACAACACGCCCCGGAGAAACCACCCACGGGCACTGGGTGGTTTCCCACTTTGAGCTGGGATCCTATGGAGTCAAATCCCTTTCTTAACAGTATACTTACATGTTAGCTGTTGTTGCTTATTAAACTTGAAAATTTTATAGCAGTTTAATATAGAACAACCTAGTTCATACCACAGAATGGTTGTAATGGCATGACTGAGTATATGTTTGTAGGTGGTCCGACTCAATGAAGGCGATTCTATTAAAGTACCATAAACTCAGTAGTTTAAAAAGCAAACTCAAGATAAAGGCACATGAAATCTGGTGTCTGGTGAGGACTGGCTTCCTGGTTAGCAGATGGATCTTTTTTTTTCTAAACTTGTTGCTGAACATGGTGGAGCATGCCTGTCACTCCAGCACTGGTGGCAGGGAGCAGGACTGAGGTAGAGGCAGGAGGATTGCTGAAGTTTGAAGCCAAAAGCCAGCCTGGGCTACACAGTGAGACCCTGTCTCAAAAAAAAAAAAAAAAAGAAAAGAAAAGAAAAAACTGAACTTGTACACTGACATGGCAGGCAGCAGAGAGGGCCCTGGTCCCTCCTCTATGTGAGTTGCTTCTGATTTCCTCTTCATTTGTTTTAGATAGAAAAATAATTGTATATAATTTGGGATGCCGTGTGATATTTTGATATCTGTATATAGGGCAGAAAGGTTAACTCCAGCTAAATAACATGTCATCACCTTACCAACTTTTTGAGGTTTATTAAAACATTTGCAATCTATTCTTTCAGCAATTTTGAAGTATACCACACATTATTTATAACTGTGGTCAGTAGAAGTGCAGTAGATGTCCAATACTTAGTCCTTCAGTGTAACTGAACCATCTTTGTACACTTTGCCTAGCATCTCTGCTTTTCCACCCCTAGCCCTCCTCTAGCACATGGCAACCATATATCTCCTCTGTTTATCTCTGATCATCTTTCAGGGGTTCCACATGTGAGTGAAATCACACAGTATTTGGCTTTTCTATTCTGCTTTATTCACTTAGTATAGTATTAGTATTCACTTAGTATAGTATATCCTTAGGACATGACTTAATCATGTCCTGAAGGATATTATCCTTAATCATGATGGTCTCACCAGCGTGGCCTCGTCAAACTCCGAGTATCTCCCAAAGCCCTCACCTTCAGATGCCATGCCATCTAGAGTTAGGATTTCAATCTATGAACTGTGGAAGACACAAACTCTCAGTCTGTAACAAACACCAGCCGAACCGTAACTGTACTTTGAGTAACTGTGCAGATATAACTGCATCGTAAAACCATTGTGGGATGCCAGCGTTTCCTCAATGAGGTGAAACCCTCACCCAGATGTAGTTTACAAAAACGTGTTGGTCTTGCTCTCACCTAGTTCCTCTTTTACTGCAGGTGGCTGTAAACACATGAGGCCTACTGGCCTGTGCTTTGTGCTGGACAGCACTGTTTCCTCCTGACTACTTTCCTTTGTCCACCCGAATGTGACAGCTACGGAGCGGCATCGGCGGCATTTCAGTCTGCACTCGGCAGAATTCTTTAACTATACTATTTTCAGAGCTTTTGTCTTCTATCTTTTCTACTTTCTACTACACATATTTATGCAAATTTTAGAAGCTTAAGAAGAGGGCTCATCCTTCCAAATATGCTCTGGGAATTACCTTCTTACACACAATTCGTTCAAGCAAGATTTTACATGTTGTCATGAATTTTTTTTTGGTCTTTTGTCTATCTGATCACATCTTTATTTTTTATTTAATTTTAAAGGAAATGAAATCTACCATAGTTACTATATTGCATATTGTCCTCTAAATAGTTGCTCAGACTACTGGCTTTAGTCTTGCAAAGTCAATCAAGCCATACAGTTCCTGCATCAACTGCTTGCTCACCGGCAGGGTCAAGGTGTTCTTCTCTCCCCAGCCTTAGGGTTAGGGTTAGGGTTACCCTAACCCTAACCCTAACCCTAACCCTAAGGCGGGGCTTTAGCTTCCTTCCTGGTTCTGCCCCTCCACACTCCAGCTGGCTCACAGGTGGGGGCTTAGCTTATCATGAATTTTGACAGGAAGAGAATAACTGCTGGATTAATGCTTCCTCCATAAATTCCTCAGTGTAAAGCAGAAGAAAAAGAGAGGAAAAGGATAAAACACTGTGACTCTCTCCTGTTTTGTGCCCTCCAGTGTTTTTTATACTACAGCACCGGAGACTTAAATCATTCTGTGCATTAACTCATTTGAATTTGGTTTAATCGTTGCATGGTTAATTTTTATAGGCAATACAAGCACACATAAAATTAAATTAATCATAGTTAGACCTGAACCGAGGTTAATTTTCATTTCCTTTCAAAATTGTCTACTTTTAAATGCAATTTTCCTTCCTTAATAAAGGAAACAATAAAAATAACTTTTTTAAAAATAGAGAATTGGTCATTTCTGATGGTTTATAGATGAACTGAAGTGTAATTAAGGGAAAACAGATGACATGACCCATACAGGCATGAAATGTGTTTAAGTGTTAATACTGACGCTTACACAAATTCCATATTCGATCATACTGTACCACTTCTAAAAGGTACTCAGTGCTCTCAGAAGGATAACATTCTTCACTGTCTTCATCCTAACTTAATTTCACAAGTTGTTTAATTATATTGCTAGTGTGTTTTATAAATTTCTTCATTCCACAAACCACTGTCTAGCAGATACTACTTGCAAGACTACATGCAGAGAAGAATGGATTTCCAAAATCTACTCACAGAGGCCAGAATAACATAAACATAGCATAGTTTCAAAATGATCAGTGCCAATGAGGACTTTTTGGTAATGTCCCATAAAAAACTCGTCAAAACAGGAGTCATAAAAACAAAACAAAAAAATTAAAATAATTCATATTTTTGTTCCAGGAATACAAAAATGATTCAGCCTGTTCAGAACTGTGAGTTTTTTGTCTAATTTTCTGTGGTGGCAGCTCACTTGGCACCAGCTTGCTTTTTCTGCCAGCACAGCCAAGGTATTCTGGGCATTTACTGTAAATGAAGTTTATGCTGTGCTGGGGGATCAACCGAGACTCCAGGAAGGAGGCCACCGGTGCGTGGACAGACTTAGCTTTGCGCCACAGCTAAGTCAAATGAAGGTCAGGTCGCATGACAAAAAGTCGACCTGGCCAAATATATTCTTCTAACCACCGTGGCAAATGTCTTTTTCTGGCTACCAGCTTGCTTCAAAGATGATCCCCGAAGGCTCTTTTCCTTTGCTTAGGCTTTGGTTAGGGTAAATTAACTCTTGATTTGTTGTTAATAGAGAACAAAACAACTGCTTTCCCAGTCTTCCTCAAAATACCCACAGGAACCCACCCTGTGGAATGGCTTGGAAGAAAACACTTTTGTTCAAAGCCTGCAAGGCTGGCAAGGCTGCAAGCTCTGCCCATAGCTACCTGTGTGACGGGAGCTGCATAGAAATATGCAAACTGGCAAACTGGGTACATTTTACTGTTTTACAACAATATGTTTTATTGTTCTCGGGCTAAGTTCTTTGCCATGAGCAAGGAGGACTGAAGTAGCTAACAGTAGCCCAGCCACAGCTGTCAGCATGAGGGTTACCACTTCTGGCATCTCAGTTTTGGCCAAGAGGCACTGTGATTGCTCACCAATAAGTCGCGATAAGTTGATAATGCAAGGAGACTAAATCATAAATATTTTAAGATCGAAGCATGTTTTTTCTGCCCACAGTGACGTAATACTACAACAGCAACAGAGTTTTTCCTGGGATAAGCAATAAGGAGTAAGTAGAAACAGCTATTAAAACATTCATAATAAGAAAATAACTTACTGAACAACTGACCTAAAATGATTAAAACAAAGCTCTTCTGAAACTAAGATTTTACCCATTTAAAAATCAATGGTATGTTTGCAAAGGATTCATAAAATACAGCTCTGTGTCTCTTAAATTAAAACCCAAAAAGCAAATCATCTAAAATGAATCAGAATGGGTAAGCAAAGTAGAGAAACCCAATTATGACTCGCTGTAATTAATAAGAAAATACTCAATGTGGTAAAGAATCTCCATTTTGAATTTTTATTAGCTCTTCAGCAATTTTTACTTAGGCTTTGATAACTATTAGTATTCTGCTTAGGGATATTTCTTAAAGTTGCATTAACAATTGTGATAGTAATTTTTGCATCCTTTAGAGAAGTATAACTTTATGGCTTACAGAGCCTCATTTGAATAAAACTTCATTAAAACGCTTAAGCCTCTCCCAGGTTGCCTCTCCTGGACTCAGTTTGAGCACACTTTGCTCTCTGCTCAGTTGCTTCATTCCTTCCCCACTTTCACTCACTTCCTGTCCCTGTTCCTTTTCGTACTGTCCCACATTCAAACTCTCAAAACTCTTCTAAGACAAAGAAACCAACCCAGCGTCTGTTGTGAGCAGTTTCAGGCAGATTTTTCAAGGCCAGTTCTGCTACTCACTGTAAAACAGAACTTATGACATTCTGATAGTGTCGCTGAGAGATGAAAGAAGACATGTAAAAGCATTTAACCTTTTTTGTTCAGAAAAATTAGAAAATATGATTATATATGCATTCCAAAAATTACAAATGTGAAATTCTATGCCTTGTTCAGATGCATTTCCAAATCAAAACTGTCTTAACTTTGTTTCTTTCCTTGTTAATTGAAAATATCAGTGTAATTTGTACAAAAATGGAGGCAAATGAAGGTGAACCTATGTGGTAAATATTTATTTAAAGTAGAAACAAAAAATAATTTAAAAAATAAAGTAGAAACAAAGTTATTCTCCTATCTGTGGCTTGCTTTTTCTCCTTACTAAAGGCTTTTTGCCTCACATCTTATTTCCAAATAGACCTAGACAGCATACACTTCTGAAGTATATGGACTATAATAACATCTACCCCCAGGTTCCTGTGTTCTACTTCCTTCTATGTTGGTGAAAGTACAATTGATTTGTCTCAAGTTCTGTCTTTTAATGGATCTGTTCAGTAGTTAGTTTTATTTGTAAACTCGCTTCCTTTTTACTAGCTCTAAAAATAAAGGAACATATTTCCGGTTATGTTTTGGACATTCTTCTTAAGTTCTGCTTTAATCAATTATTTCTCACAGTGGAAAGTTTGATAACATATAGATTCTGAATTGACTATGAATAATAACCCCTCCCCTTCCCGCAAAAGAAGTATGAGCATAAATCAGCCAGCAACTCAGACACTTGCTTTTTCAGCCAATGCCTAGTTGAAAACTTTTCCATGTCTGCTGTAATATTCCCCTCTTGAACACTAGATGGCACTATGAATTCACTTAATTTGGAACAAAACTGGCCAATGCATAATTTCAAAGAGAAAAAAAGGTGAAATTTTTTCTTGACTGATTTGATAGTCTGACACATATTCTTAAAGAAGTGAATTTGTATGATGTAGCAGTTATTTCATTAAGTTTCAGCAGTTAAAAAAAAAGCATCCTCTTTTGGCAAGCAAAATGTGACTTTCTACAAACAAACCCATCAAATCAGCACTGGAAGTCTAGTCGGAGAAAAAGAGAAGTCAGGCAGTTTTGTTGGCTTACTCACTGTTTTTTGACTGACTCAAATATTTTCTTGACTACTTAGCAGTCAAAATAGTCAACCCAGTTTCTGTGCTTTAATATGGGGTAGACTGTATAGAATAGATAAAGTACAGTTGTAGGGTGTGCGATTTCTTTCCTGCCTCCTTTGTACTTGGGCTAGTTGGCTCAGTTGGTTAGGGCAGTCTACTAATGAGGCTGAGGTCACCCTGGTTTCTATCCCTGCCTAGGGGGATAAGTTCTCCTCACAGAGGGAAGAGGGAGCTTGTCTTTAGCTCTGGCCAGACATGTCACAATTCCTGATCTAAAAGCTTCCTGCCTATGGATGTGTAGGTGATCAGAATAAACACATCATTAGAAGAAGATAAAACTTACAATGTATATCCTATTAACAGCAGACCCACAATGTCATATTCTCTAGGAAGGGCTCAACTGTGCTTCTAAAAGCAGTTCTTTTAACTAACAAAGGCACACTCCTTATTCATCCAGCCAACTATATTATTAAGAATCTACTCTATGCCAGGCCAGATGCTAGATATAGAAGGGGAGAGAAATGAGAAAAAAATACCCATAGCTACAATGACTTCACAAAATCATTACAAAGGTAAACACGCAAACAAGTTTCAGATAACGTGAAAAGAGTCTAACTTAGAGGCAGTCTCATGTGCCAGATCTCAAAAACTGAGGCAAATGTAGCTAAAATTTGGACCAGAGCATTCCAGGTAAGGAAACCATAGCAGTTGAGGATGGAGATATACAAATGCTTGAGAACACAGAAATGTTTCCTGTGCCTACGGCTTTGGGAACTTGGTGCTAAGAAGCAGGAGCTGAGTTGCTAAAGTCCAAATAAAAGCAGAAGAGTTTTCTGTAGCCTAAAAAATTTGTGAAATCCAAAGTATAAAATAAAAGACACATGAGTCCTTACTGATGCAAGCAATTGAATTAAAAAATTTAAAAATAATAAGCAGATTAGACAAATCTTTTTAGAAGAATCTCAGATGATTTACCTAGATACTTTCCATCAGGTGGAGTAGAGACAAAGCCTCAGCAGGGCGATCAAAGAGCAGGTCATGGTGACGGGGCTTCATGGCAACAGTCTTCCTTCCCAAACCTGTAACTTCACTCTAACCGTATCAGACAGATCCTAATTAAGGCACAAAAGTGCAAAAGGCCAGTCTTCCTCAGAAGAATAGCGGTCTTCAAAAGCAAACTGTTGAGCTGGGTTTCATGGTGCGCATCTATAATCCTAGCACTCTACTTGTGTGGCTGAGGCAAGAGGATTACGAGTTTGAGGCCAGCCAGGACTACAAAATGAGTTCAAGGCCAGTCTGACCTATAGAGTAAGATCTGCCTAAAAAAAATAAAGAAAAAAAATAACAACAACAACAACTGTCAGAGCCAAGAGCCTAAAGAAAAAGACAGCTAAATGATATAGGGTGTACTGGCTGAGATCCTGGAATTAAAAAAAAAATCACATTAAATGAAAACGAAGGAAATCTGAAACAAGTATCAAACTAACTTAAGCATGTAGCAATATTGGGTCTTTAACTATGACAAGTACACTATGCTAACATACAATGTGAATAGGAAAAACCAAATGAAGGATATATGAGGGCTCTCTCTGTAAGTTTTACAATTTTTCTGTAAATATAAGGTAATTCCAGAATAAAAATAATTTAAAAATCTGAGACACACATTGTCATTTTTGAATAAAACTAATGATTTTTAACTATTTGTAAATGTAATAACATTAACTACCTCTAACTACCTTCTAAAAAAGAAGCAAGCAAAGATGGGAAGAAGTAAGGAAGCAAAGAAGGAAGGAAGAAAAATGAAATTGCTGGCTATAAAAAATAAATACACCTTGCGAGTGCCATGTTACATATCCAGACAGGATCACTGATGTGATTATAGAATGACTGAGGGAAACGACCCATTATCAGTCTTCTGATGAATAGATAAAGGTGAAGAATAGACACATATAATACTCTGTGGATTGTGTGCCTAACTTTTTGATTTGGTGAAGTGACTGAAAAGATACCATGAGAATTCACATTATGTCGTCCAAAGCCTTGTTAAAATATAAATAATCCTTCCTTCATTGTTAGTGGCAATGCAAAATGGTATATCCTCCTCCTCCTGTCTCCTCCAGAGTGGCATTGAAAGACAGTTTGGTTGTTTCTTGTAAAACTGAACATACTCTTACTTTGCAACTCAAGTCTTGTTCATAGACATTTACAGAAGGTTAAAACGTATATCCACAGAAAATTTGACAAATTTGACAAATTTGACAAAGATATTTATTACTTGTAATTTCCAAAAGTTGGAAACAACCAGGGTGTCATTTAGAAGGCAAACAGGTAAATAAACTGTGATAAATCCACACAGTAACACCCCCCAGAAATGAGCTATAACAAACAAAAAGACACAGAAGAGCTTTAAAAATATATTCCTGAATGAAAGAAAGAAATGAATTGGAAAATACAGTATACTGTGTGATTCCAGCTCTGGGATATTCTAGAGAGCCAACTAGGAAGACTGTGGAAATATCAGTGGTTGTCAGGAGTCAGAGGAGAGAGGGATGAACAGACAAAGCACAGAGTTTAAGGCGGTAAAACTGTGCTGTGTCACACTATGAAGATGGATACTCGTCATTCCAGACTGTCCCAGACCCATAGAATGCACAATATCAATAGCTTACGCAATAACAGAGTGTCAAATAGTTGATTAGTTGTAACAAATGGACATTCTACTGGAGGATATTAATAAGGAGAAAGGGTATGTGGGGTGCAGGGCAGTGTATGGCAAATTTCTGTAGCTTCCTCTCGATTTTGCCATGAACCTAAAATTATTCCGAAACAGTCTTTACAGATCAAACTATCCTATCATTATCATGCACAGTACAAAGTATATGGACTCTTTTAGGTGTAAAGGATGAAAGAACTTGATGGAAAGGGGAAGCGTGAGGCTAGTGAGCTTGATTCCTTGTTTATCATCAGCTAGCATAGCCCATTCATTATACTTTTTGCACATGAACAAGACAAAACCAAATCCACCTATCTCCAGGTGAGGAGATGAAGGCCCAGAACTCCCGCTGCCACAATGGCAGCCACGGCAGAGGAACACCTGCAGAATGTTCTCTGCGTATGGCATTCTGTGTGACTGCTGCATCCTGGCGCTGTACCACCTGGTGGAAATGGAAAGTCAGACCAAATCCAGATCTTCTGCATTTTGGTTCGCTTTACTTGTTTCTTATTAAAGAAAAAGATATGTGGGAGTATTTAGGGGACCCATAAACCCAAAGGCTTTTTGTAAAGGTTAAAGATGATTATTTATTGAGCACCAACTGTGGAAGCAGGGTTCCAGCCTCTGCTCTAGCATTTTATGGACTGTATCAAAGGACGTGGTATCTTAGGTAAGTTCAGTTCTTTGCCATCCCCTCTCCAGCTGGCTGGCTTTGGTACAGTACTAACCTCACACAAGTGTCCAGAATAAATGAAACTGAGTAAAGGATTCAGCACAGGGCCTGGCATGTACAGCTTGAGAGTTATAAATTATTAATTGTGGCTGTGTGACCTTGGCATGTCCTGGAGGCACACGCGTACACTCCTTCCCTCCCATATGTGCCTCCCAAGCCACCCACCCCAGTGATGCTTTTCATATTGCCCCTCCCCCTAGAATTGCTTTCTTGTTCATATTGCAGCTTACACTGGCGATAAGCAGCACTATCCATACACCAACCCAAGGGGAAAACCACAGTGTGCCCACAAGGCAGGGTCTTGGGGAAAAGAGCATTCATTTCCAGCAATACCTCCTTCTCAGTGCTCAGTGTGAGCTCATTAATACTGAGGGGAGAAGTCAGACTATGCTTGATTGTAGCTCTCAGTACATTTGTGGTATTAAATTTGTCTACCTACCTAGTATCTGTTTAGTTATGAATCTAGTGGGGTGTTTCTTTTATCTAAAATTCTTCACAAAAATTTTCTTATTATCCTTTGTCTCAGTTGCTTTTAATTATTTCAGAATTGCAATATATTGCAAACCAGTAGACAGTTTCAAATAGGCACACACATCTATTTATTTGAAACAAGACTTTTAGGAACTAATACATATGCTTTCTTTGCACGACCGCTTTTTTATTTTATTCTCACTTATTAAATGCTAAGTCCTATGAGTTTTATTTTAGCAGTAGTAATATTTTATAGACAACACTATATATTCAAAAACTAATATATTATCCTCTAAAATATAATTTAATAAACATTTACTATGGATACACAATGTACATAGTACAATGCATACAATTGATTTTGACTTTATGACAGTTGTTTAAAGGGCATGGATCCTAATTACTTAATATAATTGCTCAGAAATATAGTCTAAAATGCTTGGAAAGGTTATCAATGATGATAAAACACATATATATATATATATATATATATAAAATATATAAACTACAATTATATAACTCTTCAACATAAACTTGAATCATTTACTATTAAATGGAGATGCTAGAAATTAGTGGTTTCCAGTTTTAAAATAATATCTAAATTTCTCTTTTGCTTCTTTCCTTCCAACCCCTCTTTGCTCTCCTTTCTTCTTTCCTTCCCTTTCTCTTTCCTTCCCAATTTAGTCCAACCACCAAGAGACCAAGGAGCACAACCATGTGCATGGAGTCAGGGAAACAAGTGCAAAGCATACACCAGCCCTGGATAAAACACAGGAGCAGAGCAAAAGAATCTGTGATGGGAGCGTGTGAAGACATACACAAGAGCTCCAGACAGCATAATTCGATCTGAGTGGAAGAAGAAGGGTATTCAGGCAAGGATGAGTGCCAGCAACAGGAGACTGGTTATGTCTAGGGGCTTGGTGAATGGGTAACTCTATTAATGATGATAAAGTTAGAGAAGGAGTTACAAATATAAAAGGGATAAAAACATAGAATTGACACTGGTGTTGAGTTGAAATTGAGAATGTTGATGTATTCATTTCTCTTCTAGTATATATAAACAGATACAGAAATATAGATAAAATTATATATGCATATACATATGCATGTATGTAACCACCTGCACGTATTAGATGGCAATGGGAACAGTGTGTCCTCGTAGCAAAGAATATATTCAGTAGCCAAATCTTAGTTTCTAAATACCTTGTTCCTTCATACCTATAGAAATACCTGATTCCAGGGTTGGTACAACAAAAGAGAAGATGAGCCTGGAATGTTTTATTTTGCTAGTAAAAAGTGCTCAAAGGCTGATGGAAATATGTCCCAAAGACATAGAAATCAGCTTAAAAATCTTAAAAATATGAGCTAAGATAAATGTGAAAATATAACAGTGATAGACAATAATCTATTAAATAAAATAATTCATGAGCTGACACTGCTAAAAACTAAATTGAAAGACTGATGAGAAATAAGAAATTTAGAACTTCAACATATGGCCCTACCAAATCTTTATTGATTACAAAAGCAGAATCTACCCTGGCTGTGAAGACTCCTGGAAGCTTTGCTTTCGTAATCAAAGTGAGCCTCACTATTAAGGGGCTAATATATTTTGAGCCCCTGCTGTAAAGCAATGAAAAGAACCCAGTATTATTTCTATGAAACTCCTGGCAAAGATGCAAAACTTGAAACTAATTATTAGAAGTACCCGATATACTTACTTTTCTCCTCAGTCCCTCTGTAAAACCCATCTCCCCAGCTGTGCTTCCATTTGCTTGGCCCCAACCATACCACTGTTTCTTCAATCACTGAACCTGATTAGTCAAGCGTCATGGTTTCCTCCAAGGAAAAGATCTCTTCTCTGCTGTCCTGTGCTAGTATTAACTGGAATGGTTTATTTCATTAATTCTATCAAAGTCTCTGATAACAGATAGAGATAAATGTTAACTGTAGATACTTTGAATGTAAAAAGCATCATCCCAAATTAACAACTGCATTTTAGTGCATGATGAATAGCCCTATATTTTTCTGTATCATTCTTGAACCTGTACAAATGCAATGAGTGGGATCATCATGTCTGCAGCTTATGTTACTAAATACTCTCTCACAGTTAGTTTTTTTTAGTAATGTTTCCTAAATTTTTATGGTAATAAATTTCCACCTGTGCCAATAATAGTGAACATTTTAGAGCTTTCAGTGATACAGTGTGCCATAGGTTCACCACCACTGTTCTATGGTATCATTTTAATGCCTGCAGATGACTTCTGATATTAGTTTCTATAACAGATTTTTAAGCTTGGATGTCTGCAATATTCTGTTATTGTAATATTTAATCTCAATATTCATGATTTTCTTATAACAATTTCTACAAGAAAATGTGCAAGATCATAATTATCATCCAAATGTTCTCTAGATTTATTGTAGCCATTTTTACCACACTCACCAACAGGGTACAGGAGAATATTTATCCCATACCTACAGATTCCACATAAGCAATTATATATTTTTTAATATTTTCAATTTGTACTTTTGTTATAATCTTTGTGTGAGATCAAAGACTTTAAGTATATTTAAGACAAAGTATATGTATTAGTTTCTTGTATTCTTTTTTCTCATGAATTATTTGTAACTCTTCTAAACATTCTTAGGAAGCAATCTCTCTAAAAATGCAGATTCATTTCCCAAGTTAATAATTCTAATCAGATGATTTTTAATGTGTAGAGAATTTATTATGTGTTTGCAAGCCATTCTAAAATTTATAGTCACTTGCATAATTTCCTATGTTGCAAATGTGTGAGAATCCCTCAGTCTGTCTCAACATCATTGCTATTAAGATGTAGTTATCCAGATGGAACTATGTGTAGTTTCTGCACTTCCTACTGAAGGTTAAACACAGAAGCAAATATTAATTTTTCTATGAACCACTCAATTTTTAGTAGCCCAAATCACTTTCTTGTTTGTTTTTAAGAATATGATACTATTCCTTGTTTTGAACACATATTAATATAGTTAAATGAATTTTAGTTTTAAGTTAAAATGAAGACATTCTCCCAATACATAAAAATCTGAAACATCTTGTGCTGTGTGTGTTCCCGTCCTATATGATTTTGTCCCACGTGCCACCTGATAGCTTCACCGAGACACCAGATCTAAAGCAGTATATTTTAATTTTGAAATATTGAGCTTCTAAACTGTGAAGGTACTTAGAATATGTTGCAGAAATTTTAAGGCAAAGTTCAACAAAAAGAGCAATTAGTAACCCAAAGTCACCACTAATGACAAAGAATCAAACAAATTTTAGACCAAAAAAATCAGAGTGAAATCAAAATGCCTTCGGAAGTCACCTTCTTAATTTCCAGAAAGTAAAGCCAGCGGTGTTCTTCAACATCTCCCAAATCTTTGTTGGCATCCTGCAAAACATACTTCATTTACTTTTTTTCTTTTCTCCTTTCCACCACCACGAACGACTATGCAAAACTGTGACAGATTAAGTGATGGTGGAATCCATAATCTCCTTTGAAACACAAAAGACTGTCAAGTGTCAGGTTCTGCTGACTATACAATGGATTCTACTCTTTGTGCTGAGTTAGCGGTTTCCCATCAATTTATTCAAATAACTGCGTTGCTTGCATGTATCACTACCCCGATATAAATTCAGGCAAGATCCTCTGAATTTCCCCAGCGTGCTGCCCATCGGCCGGCTCTGTGGGGTCCCGACACAATGCAGCCTGGCTTAGTAGGCTCCGCTGAGTTCTAGGTTGCATCCTGAGGCTGCCGGATCTTTCCACTTTCACTTCTTCCCAGTGAGATCTCAATGGCCGTGAGCATAACTACAAATGAACAAATTTCCACTCCAAACTAATTATGCACAAAAAGATAATAGTACCATCGTGGTTTGAAAATTAAAGTTTAGCAGTTTTAAAATAACATGCATTCAAGGGCTGGGGATTTAGCTCAGTGGCATAAGCGCCTGCCTTGCAAGTGTGCAGTCTGAGTTCGATCGCTGGTACCGATAAAAAAAAATAGTGACAGGTACTTTTAGGGGGCCGGGAGTTCAGCTCAGCAGTGTAAGTGCCTGCTTGGCAAACGCGAGGTTGTGAGTTCGACCCCCGGCACCAAAAAAAAAAAAAAAGGTCCCGATAAAGAAGTAAAATAACATACATTCAACACAGCAGTCAAATTTATTATTTTATTACTTATTATGTACATTATTACCACGATTAAAATTTGGGAACCTGTTTTTTATATTTCTTTATATTGCGTTTTTTCATAAATCAATGTGTGTGTGTGTGAGTGTGTGTGTGTGTTCTCCATGGAAGTGAGTAAAAGTGATCATTCTTCTAAAGGTAGTCATAATTATATTGTACTGGAGGCTGGCAGAAAAGCCATAATAAGCAACACTTTGAAATCAAGGGAGTTATTATTCCAGACGTCAAAGTAGCAAAAGTCAGTGGACAGTATTCAGTTAGAAACCGATGCCAGAGAAGTTCTTACACAGAGGAATTTTATTAGCTAACTAGATTCTTCTTCCACATCACATAGCATAAATGCACTTAGGTAGACAGGTATGCAGCATAATGTAATGACAGACAGTTTTCCTACACATCTCACAAGGTGGGTTTTTTTAAATATAATCAACAAGGGTCAGTGTAGAGGAAGCTAAGTGTTCTGAGGACGTGTTTCACTGAACTTAGTGACTGTCTTGGGTCACCAACTCTCATGTCTGCTTTTAGCTGAAATGCAATCCTGCGTGAGCGGCTCTGACTTTACTCCGGCTTCCTGGCTGGTAAAATGAATGAGGAAACTGGAATTGTGAAATTTGGAGTGGGCAGCCCATCCTAACAAGGACAGAGTTCCCAGCACATCAGAAAATTTATTATTTGATTTCTCTTCTACTACCTCATTAGAGACTACAGGAAAAAAAAAAAAAAGAAAGAAACGCTTGAACATCAACTTCCTTATCTAGAAGAACCCCAAATGACACTGAATTTTTAATAGATATGTTATTACATAATAGAGATACTATTTCTAATGTAATTTGGGTTATTTTAGAAGAGATTTTAAATTATTTTCTGAGTTTTTTTTTCTTTTCTTTTCTTTCTTTCTTTTTTTTTTTTTGTATTTCAAAATCAATCATAGATTATGTTCAACTTCGAGGAAGAACCATTATTCCCTAGAGTATAGCAGAGCCTTCAGTAAAAGAACATGCAAGAGACAGGGAAGTGACTGCACCTAGTGAGGACACTAGGACGATGCTTCATCTCCACAACACAACCTAAAGTATAAGTGCAGACCCAAATTGTTAAAATAGACTCTTGGAAATGTACGAACGCTTTTGTTGTTCGGTAACCACTGAGTACTAAAGGATGTTTAAAGTAAACGTCATGTTTAAAGCCTGACAATTTTACAGCTCTCGGAATACATAGTTCAGCGATAGAGCAATGGCTTAGCATGTGCAAAGCCCTGTGTTAATCGTTGGCACTGCAAAACTAAAACAATCAAATACATGTTATAAGATAAAGTATGAAATATTTTTAACAATTAGATACAACACAGTTTCCTTTTGTTTTGTTTTTTGTTGTTGTTCTGCTTTGTTTTATTTTTACTTTTTTAGGGGGGGTCTTTTGAAACTATGCAGTTCAGGCTGAACTTGAACTCACTTTGTAGCCCAAGTTGGCCTCAAACTCACAGCAATTCTCCTCCCTCAGCCTCCTACGTGTTGAGAGTGCAGGCATACACCACCTTGCACCACCACATCTGACCTATAACCTAGTTTTAGTTTCATGGAAGTATTTTGATATGTGCTCAACTAATGTCATACCTGTTGTCTTGAGTTATATGTGTAGTTGATCCTAAACTGACCCTAAAATTTTTCAAACCATGAAAAGAATGAAGAGCATTTTAAAAAGCTAGAATCTTCTACACAAATAAATTTGGATTCATAAGAATGATTTCAGAGAAGAAATAATATGTTACACTAATACCACTTCAACTATTTTAAATGCCTTATTATTCATAAGGGTTCTTACAGAACTTCAATTTATTAAAAAAAATTTTCACCTACTTTTATGAAGAATTTATATGTATCATAGAGTCCTACAAAGTACAAATTCCTTTTATTTTCTTCAACTCTATTGCTTTTCTAAAGCTTTCAATCCTGCAGATAAATCTTATTCTAAAGACTAATCTGTCTATATTATTTCCATTTGTGGAGATGATTTGAAGTATTATTTCCCAAATATGAATTTAACTCCTGATTATTTATATTCTGGTAAGTAGGTGGTAAAATTAAAACATTTTCTTCTCTGCTGGATGCCCACTGTCAGTGACACCACAGGGTCCGAACAGTGCTCCAGTGCTTGGGGAAACCATAAAATGAGTGTCTACGTGTCTCCACTGAAACCGCAGAGTCCGCCAGTGTAATGAATAATGTGTTTGTAAAACCAAGTACGTCTTGCTGAACTCTTGAAAAAAAAAAGAGAGTGATTTAAAGAGGGTCCATATGCATTAAATAGATTCAATGCTTATTTAGAAATGATCTTTGCTATATGAAAGTTTGTCTTAAAAATATGCTTGTCATGGTTTATGTCAGTGGCGCCCAAGCCTCATGCCTTTGCAGTATGCATTTGTGATTGGTTCACTATCTAGTGTTTGGATTGGGGGTGTGAGTGCTACACCGGCCTAGGGGTGGAGCCAGGATGTGATGTAATGGCAGGAAGAAGGTGTATCTCTCTCTTGCCAGTTTCCGCTTTGCTGTTTGCAGCTGCCATGAACTGCAGCCCCGCCATGCCACCCTGCCTTGGAGCCAACTGAGTATGGACTGAAACCTCCAAAAACTGTAAGAAATAAACCTTTCCTTTCCCAACTTTGGGCATCAGGTATTTGGTCTCAGCGATTAGTGAAAAGTAACTAAGACAATGCTATATAAGAAACGTCTTAAAATATATACTACATTGACCCAATTTGTTATAATAAACACATGCAGACATTATTTCTGTTAATAAATAGATTTATATATCATATTAAGGGCATAGACATTGGAGTCAGATAAGTCTGGGTTTGTAGATTGTCACTGTCAATTGTTAATTAGGTGACTCAGTTTCTGTTTTAAGAGGATAATCATAAGTCCTTGTAGAGTTACTCTAACGACTTAGTGAGTGCTGAGGGTATAGATCAGAGGTAGATTGGTTCCCTAGTATATACAAGGGCCTGGGTTTGACTCCTGGCACTGTGAAAAAGAGGAAGAAGTGGAAGAAGAAGAAAAGGAAGAAAAAAAAGTTGGCAAGTATTTAATGATAGCTACATTGGAAGACTTACGCAAATCCCCCCACAAAGACTTTTTCATTAATAACTCCACTTGGAGTCCTTTGATTAACATGTAACAGTGTTCAACTTTCATTTCTGCAGTTATTATTGAATGATCACCTTCCCTATTGACTATTATTTCTCTGGTCAATAAGAGGCATTTAGCAGTTTAGACTAATCACTAGTAAATTTTTAGACATACTGAAAGTGTTAATCTGTAAGCAAACTGTTTACATAGAGTCTTTAAATTTTATTTACAGGTTAAGAACCTAATCCTCCCAAGCCACCCCTACAATGGCTATGAAAAGCCAAACAAGCTATCTCATTGCATAGGCAGGCGCAGTGCTTGAAGCCAGCAACTGTCACACTTGTCTTTTGTTATGTTTACAGACCTGTTTCTGTCCCAGAGTAGTTCCTGCTTATTACTGACTAAAGGGATCAGCAGATAACATCTGCCATAAAATATTCCCAAGAGAATCCACAGAGCGAACTCTGAAACACCATAGGGCAGCGCCTTACCCTCCAACATCAGGGATTCGAGGTTTTAATTCTCAAGCAACCTCTAAAGTTTTTGATAGGAAACAACCTGTTATTGTTCTACGGCACAAATATGATTGCAGTGATGGTCTCCACGTGCGATGTGTGGAGTTTTTAGCTAGCGGGGCAGCCCAGAGCAACTTCAGCATCTCTTGCCTGTATTGCTCTCTTTCTATCCTCACACACACACGTTTATTCTCACAAAAAGTCTGAAGACGCTACCTAATCTTTTCATCATTTTAATTTATATGCTGCATGTAAAAATTATGTCTTGAAACTGGGAGAGGGAGATTTAGGAATGTCTGAAAGATATTCTTCAGAAATATCATCTTCCAAAGTTGAGCAATTTTATAAACATTACAAAATCATGATTTCAAAACCACTTCTAATTGCTAACATTGAAACACGGAATTCTAGCGTAAGTGTTTTCACCTAAAATATTTTCGTTTTAATGTCTTGTTGGTAACATTGCTACTTCTACAGCATAGAATGCAAATTAAACTATACATATGGCTAAAACATTTCCTTTCTACCTAAATAAAAATTCATCTCTTATATGTTATAGAACCAGTATAGTTTAAGCTGGAATTAATATTTACACAAAGTGGTAAGACTGAATTCAATGTCTAATGGTTTTTTAAAAATATCTACAAACTAATTTTAAAAATTAGTTCTTCTGAGATTCACACTGTCTGATGGAATATTTTTATAGTATACACGAGCCTGAGTTAGTTGATGGCTGTAGTTCACAAAGCCATAAGAACCTCAGACCTTTTCCCTTAGTGACACTTTGCCATTACTAGGGAGTTGGCTCATCTCCATGATTCGAATGGCTCACCACTGGGCTTGCACCCCTACCAGTGAGAAGAGGTAGAAAACAACATATTCCATCCTCTTAAACCTAAAACTTGTGCATAGTACATCTGTTTATATCTCTTTGCCAGAACTTAGTGATATTGCAGCCCTCACCACATGGAGGGCTGGAAATGTAATCTTTATTATTACTATGGAAGATGTCAAGGACAACCAAAGTGTCTGCCAAAAGAATGTCTGCCAAAGATAAATGTCTTTCAAAATAAACAAAATTCACATACTTTATGAATACTCATATTACTTTAATTTTAAACAGAATAAAGATGAAATGCATGGAGATGACGTAGTTGTATTAAATGTTCTTGGTTTCAGAAACCACACATTTTGGCTCATTTCTCTCAATAGTCTTGGCCTTATCTTTTAATGTCAATTGCATTTCTCGGTCTCCTCATGCATAGATGTATAACATACTTTACTGGCTCCCAATTCCTTTATAAAAGTGGAGATGGGGGTTAGGAATATGAAAGGAATGTTGATATTCAATATGTAAATAAGTAACAGAAACAATGAATGATCCTTTGTATACACACCCTGAATGTCAGAACCAACTGCTGCCCATATGTAACCTGGGTACACATAACCTGCAGAAATGACATGAACTCCGTGGGTGCCTAGCACCCAGCTTGTGTTTGAAATATCTACAACATAAAGATAGGGAAAATATAAACATTAGCATGGCATATATGCATTTGTGCTTCTACTATGGAACTCTTTCTTCTATCCTATGCTTTATCCCACAAATATTTTTGGAAAGGATTTGAGGAGGATTGAAAAAAGATATATAAAAACACCTACCTACAAAGGATCCAAAAAGAAAAGTACCGTAGAAATGAAACATTTACATTTTAAAGGCAAGAGGAAGGAAATTACTATCAGTTAGATAAGAGGGCCTATGAATGTGACTAATGGTTATAAAATTCTTTGGCCAAACACCAGAAGTGATAGTGCAGTGTTGATGAAAAGGTTCGTAATAAGTAATTTCAGCAAAAACACCCTTCATCAATCTTAGAACAAGCTTACAATTCTGGCATTGTTGATTATTTATAAACATCATATGGGCTGATTCTCATGTTTAATAAAGAAGTTAAAAATTCTATGCACTAATTTAAAATGACGGACCTTACTACTGAAAGACAAGAAAAAGTCTATACATACACAAATTGCATGTAAGATGCAGCAAATCAGATTATTTTCGATAATCGTTTTTAGGGCTAAAATGCTGTGGTCAGTGTCTTGCCAATCCAAACTATTTTTACCTTTAGAGTGAAAGACAAGTGAAAGGCATGGGGAAGGGCTGGTGTCCCTGCAGCATTCCATTCCTGTGAGCAATGCAGATTGTCAAGATGTGACTGCTTGCTTATCAGGTGGGAAAAGGTGTGGCAAACAATTGGTCTACTTAACATGCTCTTAATATTTTCTTTTATTTTATTTTTCTGCATAGCCCTCCCAAATGACCTTACAAAATTCTACAATCATTTAACATTTCTATTTCATTAATATGGTTTCTTAAATGATATAATGATATACTTTACCATCATTTATTTTGACTCTGATTTTTGTTTTTGGTTTAAACAGTAGCCTTGCTCCACATTAGGTTACACTTTTCTTTTTAAATTGTCACAGTGAAATAGTCATTCACTGACTAAAATCAAGTAGCTTAAATCTCTATTGTCTTTTTATTCCTTTTAGAAATACATATTGAGATGCTTAATTACTATCTTAAAATGTCTCCAAACTGCTCTTAGCTAAATTGTCTTCTTGTCCATAGCATTATCATCTTTCCAGTCTCAGACCAGCAGTATGAGCTGAGGTCCTATCTTTCACAACCACTTCTCTACCAAGAGCAGTATACCTCAGATACATATGCTAAACCTACTGATATCTCACCGTCTCTACCCTTGAAGCCCTCCTCACTTCTCTGGAATTGCAAGTCTTTCAATAAGGCACTCTACTTTCACCCTATGGTTTTTTATCCTCTTAGTAATCTTTTCAAAGTAAAAACAGTCCATCTCTGCTGAAACTGTAATTGTTTACCATGTCAGATGGAAGAAAATTAATATGTTAGTTTGCCTGTGGATCCCAGGAAAAGCTACCTTTCTTAGTTACTTTTTGCTTGTTGTTGAGACAAAATACCTGATGCCCAAAGTTAAGGAAGGAAAGGTTTATTTCTTACAGTTCTTGGAGGTTACAGTTCATACTCAATTGTCTCCAAGGCAGTGTGGCTTGGCAGGGCCACCATTCGTGGTCGCTGTAAACAGCAAAAGTGCAAACAAGCCAGAGACAGACACATCTTCTTCCTGCCAGGGCATCATATACTGGCTCCACCCCTTGGCAATTGAAGCACTCACACCACCAATCCAAGTGTTAGACAACAAACCAATTACAAATGCTAGATTTGGTCATGTCAATAATTGCATGAGACTTGGGGGCCACTGACATAAACCATGACACTACCTCACCTCATCTTCTATCACCCCGTTACCCTACTCCCATTTAATTCTAATATTGGGTTTTCCAAATGTACTCTCCATCCGCATAGTTTATTTCTTTCACAAGACCATTACATCTCTGTTCCTTTTCTCTGGACTCATGTTCCTGAGGTGGCAGCCTGGCTGGCTCCTTTTCTTTCTTTGGGTCTCAGCTATAAGGCAAACCATCTCTGTGAAGCCTTCCCTGACCACCATTCCCAAAGTAGATTACCAAAGGTTGGAAGAGTCACACTGTATAGGTAATGTTACCCAGGTTCTGCTACAAATTACCATGAGAACACTATTACTATGAGAACATTAAAAATAATCAATTTTCAGCCGCATAGATTTTCATGTTGAAGAGACAAGGAAATGGAAGTTGGAAGTTTAAATACAATATTGTGAAAAGAGCATAGATTTGGAGGAAAACTGGATCAAAGTATTAATTCTTCCACTTAACTAATTTTATGACCATAAAAAATTTATTTAACAAATTCTGAAAGTTGATTTCCTTGCTTGTAAAATGTGTGAGTAATATCAAAGTCACGAGTTTGTCATAAGAATCAAATAAAATAATGCTTCTAGACTATAGAAACTACTTAATGGAGCTATATTTTTGTTTTTGTTTGTTTTAGTCTCCCATCAGACTTTCAGTGTATGTTGCTTAAGTATGTTGCAATTGTCTCTCTAAGGGAGGAAGAAACTAGTTTATATATGGCTAAGCAAGTCAGAATAACAATGGCTCCCAGTGATTCTATTTAAAAACATTTGTCAAAGTCACCACACCCAACTTAATTTCTAGACTGAATCACATTCTCATGAACAAAAAAGGGAAAGGGAAAGAAGAAGGAAGGAAGGAAGGAAGGATAGGGGAGAGGAAGGGGGGAAGATGGATGTCTTAGTTACTTTTTATTCATCGCTGAGACAAGATACCTGATGCCCAAAGTTGGGAAAGGAAAGGTTTATTTCTTACAGTTTTTGGAGGTTTCAGTCCATACTCACTTGGCTCCAAGGCAGGGTGGCATGGCAGGCCACAGTTCATGGTGGCTGCAAACAGCAAGGCGGAAACTGGCAAGAGACAGACACACCCCTTCTTCCTGCCATTACATCACATCCTGGCTCCACCCCTAGGCCGGTGTAGCACTCACACCCCCAATCCAAGTGCTAGACAGTGAACCAATCACAAATGCACAATGCAAATACATGAGGCCTGGGGGCCACCGACATAAACCATGACAATGGGAAAGAAAGAATTATCTTATTTGATGACCCAGCATTTTAAATATCAGGAAGTACTCTGAATAATTTGAAAGAATGTGTCTGTTCATTGATTCATTCAACAAACCTACGTGGGACACGAGCACTGCTTCAAGGACAAGATTAAAAAAACCCTCTGATCTTGTGGTTCTTGCACTGTTGACTAACTCATCTTTGAATCAAATCACATTTTTATATTGCCTTTAACCCAAATGATAGATTTAGGGTCAGAAAGCTTAGATTCTAATCCAAGCTTTCACATCATTTGCTACACCCTTTGATGCTGTGATAGCTTCTCTGCATTCCCAAAGCTTTGTACACGCATGAAGCTATTCAGTGAAGCTAAATATGGCCCGATGCTAACTCTGTACTTGGAGTTCCTGCATAATAAAATGCAACCTTAACTTAATACAAAATTAATTGAAAGCTCAACTTAGAAGTACTTTTGGTGATAGCTAGCTTAGTCTCAGCAGCCCAAGCATCCCAGGCAGTCAGCCTACCAGACCTTGTTCAAAACAAGCAACTTAGATTTGTAGGCAGTCAAGCTGTGTCTGACCCTCGCTTCCATTTTCTATCCGGAAATGCTGTGTGTTCGAACTGCCGAGCAGAACTCTCTAGATCTCTTCTGGTTATGAGGGCTGTGTTATTGATTGGTGAATCACTTCTGTTAAATTTCATTCACCTAAAATCTCACCATATCTAAGGTCCTCACAGTTCCAAAACACACACAATTCCATGAGATTATGAAACATTACACTGCCCTCATTTGCCATATATATTATTGTTTTATAACTTTTATTTCCCATGTTAATATTTAGAACTAAACTGATAAGAAGATGGAAACTCTTTGGAACACAAGTATCTTGATTTTGTGTCTTTTGTAAGTGATGATCTGAAACATTCTTCACTTAATCGTATGTTCTCATTTAAGTTGTCTAAAGCTATCAGCATGCATATGGTTGAGGGACATTTAATGAAAAATAACTTTCTCTTTTGTTCTCTTCCAAAATAACCAAGCAGTCCTATATGGTTAACTTTCTGGGTCCAAATATTACCCTCTTTTAAATTAAAAAAAAAATTTTTCTCCCAAACATGTATCTATTATCAGCATTATGATTATTAATATTGATGTCTCGACACATCCATTTGTTTCAGATAATTCATTTTTTAACAGTTCAACACATTCATCACTGCAAAGATCATTGTCAAGCTATGGCTCATTCTCTTGTGGTTAAAGTAAACATTTTTTGATTTATTTTTGGTATTCACATGGTATCCAGGTTACATTGTGATAACCACTTTAAAACTGAGAGTAAAAATGGCAGGTGGAATGTTACTGTTCTTCTTTTTCCTGCTCATCTCCTTTTATATCCTCGTGTTGTCAGGATGGCTCCATCCATTCAGATGGCAAGGCTATTGTGAAGAAAGGCAGAGCCGCACCTTCTACAGGCGTCTTTCCAGTTCAATTATGGTGCTTTAGTGAGGCTAATTAGCATTCCTCAGAGCTGGAGCTCTTTGAGTGACAGGTAACCATGGAGAGTCACACTCCTGTAGGTGATCACAAGAATCTAGCTTTTTCTTTTAATTAAAAACTAGGAAAGCATTATTTAAAAAGCATAGCATTTATTGATGTATACTGTTAGCCCATGTTTACCTTGCTGGAAAGGATAATAATAGTGTCATTAGAAAACTGATGCTATTTCAAAGGGAATTGAGGGAAATAGCATGATAGATACAGGAAAAAGGTTTATTGTCTTCCCCGGTAAGAGATACCCAAAAGGAAAACACAAAAAAGCAAAAGATCATCTCTACCTGAGAGTCCCTTTACATAATAATGTTTGAGCTTTCAAAATTTGAGAGATAATGTGGCATTTATTAGCAATGGTGCTTTATTATTTAAAATGTATTGGAATTAGGTCTTTGAAATAATACATAGTTATTACTGAATAATATGAGTTTGGCAAATGTTGATTGCTGATGAGAAGAGACATAATAACAAAATTAAAAACTATTAATAACCTATTTAAATCCTGAGAAATATTGGAAAATGCTATAGTGCAAAAATATTGGACCTATTCTCAAAATTGATGTCAGCAGGCAATTGTGTGTCTTTCCAACAAAGTGAACAGTGTACGTAGGTCAGGGAGGTGAATTCCATATTGTTACTTTAGCTTAGTAGCCTTGTTTCTGAGGAAAAAGTGAGCAGAAATTTTATAATGTTTTTATATCATAGAGGATAAATTCGCCATTCAAAACTGGTAAGTAAATAGTTTGGATTATCAGGTTCAATTTTTGTTTTCCCCAAACTAAAAGCAAACTGGTCTGACTTTTTGGGGCTTTTTTTGATCTGTTTGTTTTATAAAAATTTAATTTTAACATGCCTCTCCCTTTCCTGTTTTTACCCAAAAGTAAAAATATTGTGAAAACAGTGTGTGGTGTTATTTCTGGCCAGTTAAAGCCAGGAAGCCCTTACAGTGTTTTGAAAATACCTAATCTCCTGAACAGCCCAGTCTTACTTCAAATATGGGAGCAGGGAAGGATATAAACCAAGCCACAATGAATTTTTCAACAGTCATTTCAGAATAATTTCTATTATGAGAAAAAGTTGCTAATAGCATAGAAGGATAAAAATCAGTTTTATTATGCTTTTCCTCGGTTCACATTCCAAAAACTAGTACTTTTCCTCAGGTTGAAAGAAGGAACAAATTTTAACGCCAAAAGACTTCCTTCCCTAAAATATAACTAATGGTAATTGTCCATCAAGTCACTCACTCAAGATTTCATTTTAATATTCTTTCTTAAAATCTCCTCAGTTTTCAAGATTTGCACAAGAACTCTGTACGAGTAGATGTGCATCTCATATTTCACAAATCTAGCATCAATAAATGTAGCTTGCTAACTGCTATTGACTTTACTGTGGAAATATAAGGAAAAACATGTTTCAAGAATCTCAAACTTGTTTTATTTTTCTGAAATGTTTTCATAGCCAACAGAACTCTGTTGCAAGTGTAAACGCCATTCTCATTTACCAACATGATGGGCTCTATTCTGAAGCATTTAATTTTGAACCATGCTATATTTCAACTGTGCTGCAGAGAAATAGCTATTGGTTCCATCTGTTACCTTCTTTAATATTACTACTTTCACAGAAAGAATATACCAGTTTTCTTCCTAACAGTAAAACTGAATCAGTAAAAATGCTTAATTGCATAAAGCAGGCAATGCATTTTATTTTTTTTTATTTTATTTAAAGAGAAAAAACAAAAAAGAAAACAACCAAACAAAACAGAAAAAAGGTAATAACAATACAGAATTCCAAAGGCAAAAAAATGAAAGAACCACAATAACAACAACAAAACAAAAACAAAAACACTAAGAAATCGCCACTTGATAGGTTACATACTGTCATCATTGGAAATAGTTGTTCAAGTTACAAAATTAAAGCACATAAAGTAGACATTCAAACAGTGAGACTATTAACAATTCTGCTCAACAATCCAACAAAAACAGTAATGTGGTCGTCTATCTTATACACTTAAACATACATTCAGTTATATAATTTAGAGCACTTTCTTTTCCATATATATATATATATATATATATATATATATATATATATATATATAATTTTATTTTAAAGGGGGTAAAATTAAACACAACAAAACAGAATGGGACTTAAGAAAGCATAAATTTCAAAGCTATACAACCAGGGATCTTCACTATCTGTCATATTGTCTCTTGTTTTCTTCTAAATGGTTGTCCATATCTTTGCGTATGGGGAGTTCATACTAAATACCATAGCCAATTTTTTCACAAGATGTGTAGTTAACTGGCTCCCACTTGGTAAGGGGGGGGGGACATGGGACAGGACGACATGAGATGTCTGATTCTCAGCCTGCCCATCGGCAGGATTACAGCCACCCCCCAGAGAGGGGAGGAGTTCCTTGTTCTTCCGGCACCACGAGTCAACTGCATGGTGCAGGTCCCTATGAGCCAGGGTCTCTCTCCTTCAGGCCGCTGAAAGTCAGGCAATGCATTTTAAAACAAACATTAAGAATCAGTGCCTAAAATACTGAATGGTTTTGGAATATTAACTTTCTTGGAAATTTCCCATTATTTTTAAAACAGATTGAATTGTTGAATATTTAGAATTGTTTGCATTTATTTTAATTCTTGAATATTTACAAACTGATCTTTTTTTAGCATTTCTGCCTACATTTTTCTATAGACACAGAAAGAGAAGAGAATTTTTGCAAGAATGAGCCCCTTTATAACAGATTGTGCTTAAAATTAGTGAAAAGCAGGTAGGAGCAGCCTATTGCTTTGAACTGTTGGCATAGCTGAGTTGTAATTTATGTCTCCCTAGTTCATGACTATCTCATGACTACAAGAGAGAGAAAACAATAGTTAATAGCTGTGGTTGTTGGCATTTATGAACATTTTTCAAAAAAAGTTTATATCACAGAAGGTATTTGAGGTCTTAAGATGGCCTGTTCTGTCTTGTTTTCTTTGTGGATGTTGTCTCCCAGATTTTCCAGTGATTCCCTAGAACCTTAAAAGTTCAGAAGCATAGAGTCTCCCGTTGATATAGTTCAATCTGCTAATTTTATTACTGAAGCAACTGGAGAACAGAGATCACTGCCACTGAGCCAATTAGTCTCAGTGCTATAAACTGGAGCTGAAACTTGAAGTTCAGAATTCCTTCATCAACGAGTTTCATATGGAGCAACTCCATTGCACAGGACCTCCTCATTAAATTCCGTGTAGACTCGTCACGAGTTGACTCATATGATTGACTCACAGAGTCAACAAATAGCACAAAAACTATGCCTTGCAACATACTACCACACAACAGCCTCTGCCAGTTCCAAGACCTTGCCTCATGGGTGCCCTCCCATAAAGATGAGGATCTCTCGACCTGAGCTGGTGTGGTGTGATTCTTTTCCCAGAGGAACACTGTGAGAGTTTCCTATTGTAAGTTTTCCTTTTGTAAATACTCTGCATTTGTCATCATCTCACCATAAAATATTAGGTTTTTTTTTACTCTCTCAGATGCTATTGTTTTATTCATTTCAGCATCACCAATGATAAAATTTTAAAATTAAAGTAGTCAAGTTAAAATTTAAAAAGATAAGATTTCTCTTTATAAAAGGACATTTTGTTACAAAAGCTGGGGGAAATGGTATATTTGAAAAATAGTAGATGTTTTTACATGATTTTTTAACTCTGATATGTTGAGAAAATTATGCTAGATTTTCTTCTCTATTTCAACAAGATGGTTCAGAAAACTCAAAATATAGAAATCAACACAGTTATATACAGAAAATATGACATTTCTAAGATCTTCATTTTACTAAAATCCATTTTCCTTCAGTTTTTATTGATTATTATGATTTCTTCTATAATTTCAAAAAGGCTGAATAGCTCTGTATTTTATGCCAAGGACTGAATGCTAAATATTATCATTTTGTAGCTGTCTATAACTATACAATTAATCATCTTTAAATTCATCATTTTTGTTCCACATTTAAGTTTGCTGGACTTAAATATTTTTCAAGTGAAAATAGAATAAGAGCAGAGAAAATGAAAACAAAGTAGGGTCTAAAAACAGCTATTCATGAGAAAAATTGGGGGCAAAAAAACTATTTAAATTTTTAAAGAAGTGAATCATGGAGAACTTAATAATTCTTTAATTTTACTATTGTTAAATGAAGTTAATTCATTTATATGTAGGCTTACAATCCAGGAGAGCATTAATTTTTAGAATTCTCTCTCTCATCTCCATTTTTGTCATTGATCTCATTTCACAAAAATAGCCATTATTAGCAGCTTTTGTGAGCTTCTCTAAGATATTTCATGATAACATTTAAAACATCTGAAGTACTTTCTTATTGAGAATAACTTATTCAAAAGAGTTGCCTCTCCTAAATGGTCACAAGACGAAAAGGAGGACCAAGAGGTGGAGATGTGCACAAAAGCAAATCTTACCTCAGTATCTGAGGTGGGAAAGCCCCACCCAAACCTCTCTCAGCCAGTCAGGGCCATTCCCAGACTGCGTAGGGGGAGAGATCCAGGCCTCACCAGGAAGCGATCCCGGCTGGGAAACCATATTATTTTCATTGTTTTGTTGGGTTGGATTTTATTTTCTTTTGTTTTGTTTGATTAGGTTAAATCTGATGGCAGGAGCAGCTATTTGAAAGATAACAAGACTTATCATGGTAGCCATTTTGGATTTACTAGTGGCTGGTTTTGAAGTCTTTCATTGCATTCATTGTTTTGGCTTTATTGTTTCTACCCTATTCTGTTCTGTTTGATTTTTACTATGTCCAAAACTATCTGCAGCTATTGTAAAGACAACAAAAGGCATTATGGTAACTTTTTTTGGTTTCGTAAGGTTTTGAAGTCTTGTATCTCTTATACTGGTTTATTTTTGATTGATTTTATTGTTTTATTTTCTTCTTTTTATCCTCTTATAAAATAAAATAAAATAAAATAAAATAAAATAAAATAAAATAAAAGGAAGAAAGGTCTTTTTGTGGAGAGCAGTGTATCTCCATTAGACAAGATATTCAGTAGCATGCTAGATTGTCAACCCATGATGGGAAAAAAGAAAATCTTTTATATTAAAAGGAGTCCAACATTGAATAAAAGTTTCTTTGTCCTCTCCAACCCCAAGGTTCTATGAAAATTAAAACACTCAGATTATATATGCTATAAATTATTAAAGCAATTATTGTTAAAGCAAATGCTTTTCATTGGAATTAACTCAGAATAGTCTTTTAACTTAAAAACAAACATTTAATATAATGTTACTTGCAAACTGAAGGAAATCAAAGCCTCAATAATGTCTCCAGATTTTATTGAAAAGAAGAAAGGGAATAAAGAAGAACTGAAAGAAGAGAAAAAGGAGGAAAGAGGCAAGAAAGATTGATACTGCTTTTCAAAATTTCAGACAGAATTGTTATTAAGTAATAACTGTCACTGACTTCTGCCAGTGTAGGAAAAAAACAAAAAGAATGTGAATTAAATCAGGAAACAAGGAGAAAAAAATGAGAAATGTCCAGCTAGAAAGCAGAACAGAAGGACAACAAAAAGGAAGGTGTGAGGTGGTGTTACAGAGAACTGTCACATACCTGACAGCACATCAGTCAGTGACCAGTGATACATCTGCAAGATAATAAAAACTTTCATAATTTGTCCCCAAGTTTTGCCCAAACATATTGATTTTCTAAAATCAGTTAAATATTTTTAAAGTAAATGCTTTGCTGTCTGTCAGTCTGCAGAATACGTTGGATCATGCTTTTCTTCTTATAATTTTTCCAAGTATTCAGAGAATATGGTTGTAATTATATAGAACTGCTAAAACCAAAAGTGTCTAAATTAATGCACATGGCTAAAAATGGACCAGACTTTTAACATATGAAATGCTTTTTACCAGAAGTCGAATAACGTCAGCGTCTATGAAACTACTGAGTTTAACTTCTTAATCTCTCTGCTGCTGAGCAGACCACTAAATCTGTCTGTTAAACATACATGTGCCCCATGTCATCCTAGCACGTCCAAGAATGGATTTTCCATTGAACATGACTGCCAAAGCACTTTTTCTTCTGGCACCAGTCGAGAGGCTAAAATATACCTATAGGCTCAAAAGATAAACTATGTTATGAACTACAGCGAACCAAGAAAATGTGGGCAAAGAGTAATAAAATTTGAGTTGCATCGACACCGGGTAGATCAAATTTCTCAAATCCATCCAGAAACAACCACATTAAATTCATCAATCTTTTCAAAGGTGAGGTAACAGTTACTGAAAATCATTAGATCCATTATATACTTTTCCTTACCCCATCTGATCAAATAAATACTTACTTAAGAATTTTCTCTAAAGAAAACTGAAGGATTTGAAATTCAAAAAGGGGTTATAAAGTCCATTGTTTTGCAACTCAAAAGTTACTTGGAAATTATCCTGCTAATTGGGTTTCTTTCATGGGTTTTCTTAGAAAGCCTACAATTGTGTGTACCCTGAAAAGTCTGTTTGCAAAGCGTATCTGTTTGTACTAGATCTCAATGATATAGTACCCCTTGCCTCTATCATTTAAGCACCAAGTACAGTACAAGAAATATGCTAGATTCTGGTAAAAGAAGAATCTATAAAAAGTACAGAGAATTCCTGTTTTGGAGATCTTGAAATTTACTAATGATATTCAAATATGTACACACATAAACATATCCACACATATACAACGTGAATATACAGTATATATAATGCATAATATATATCATATATAATATATAATATGCATTATAATGCATATAATGCATATTATAATATAATGCATATTATATATTATATATTATATATTATATATTATATATTATATATTATATATTATATATTATATATTATATATTATATATTATATATTATATATTATATATTATATATTATATATTATATATTATATATTATATATTATATATTATATATTATATATTATATATTATATATTATATATTATATATTATATA
>PVJX010006089.1:0-80302 GCA_004027295.1 Dolichotis patagonum | reverse complement strand
CCTTTGAATCTGCTTCATAAATTCTAGGTTTTTTCTGAATTCTTCAATAAATTTTTCTCTCCATTTGTGTTCCTCTATTCTTCTGTCTGTGTCTTCTTGAGAGGTACCCAGCCCTTCTTTTATTAATCTACTTATCTCTTGTTTAATTTGAATTAATATTTCAGTTTTGGTCCAGCTTACGAGGTCTTGAATATATCTCTTTATGTCCGCTAATGCTGTGTTTGATGTTGCATTTTTGCTGCCCTCAGTCTCTTTTGTATTTACCTCTCCTGGATCAATGTTCTCAGGGTTGGGGGCTGGGAGTGTTTTCTTATTTCTCCCTTTCGTCATGTTTTTGGTTCCTTCCATACAAGTATACAGTGTAATTCCCACACCCTGTTCTTGTTGTTTAAGGCTCCTCTAGAGGGTGCAGGCTAGGAGCTTTAGCCCTCTTCAATAGGTTATCAGAGATTAGAGTTCACCCACAGGCAGTGTGCGCTAGCTCCTCCCTTCTGGGCCAGTCAACCTTTGCAGGCCTTTACTGCATCAGTGTGCACTGATCTCAGGGAAGTAACTGGGTCTCCACCAGGGGCGTGGCCTAGTTCAAGCAGATTCCACCAATCCGCTCGGCGAGGGGAATAACCAGTTGAAGCCACTTCCTTATGGAGTTAGGGCTGTCCTGCCCAAATCCAACATGTCGTCCAGTCGGTTTCCCCTTTCCCGTGGGCGGGTCTTATTCTCATCACTCACCATGTCCCCGAGAACTGCTGGACTGCCCGACCTCCGACTTCAGCGCGGCTGAGGTGGGAATTCACGGTGCCCCTGGGTGGGTCGTGTGCAGTGCCGGTCCCGGTGAGCTGCACGCCGGGCTGTTCAGCTCCGGGCTCCGGTGGCTCAAGCCAGTTGCTTTGGCTTGGATGGCTTGTTCAGGTCGGGAGGAATTCAGGCGTCTGGAGGTGGGTGCCGTGCTCGCCGATCTTATCTTCACTAATAATAGCCCCAGGACCTCTTATTCGAGTGGGTTTTTGTGCTTTAGTTTCTTTCTGTGTTGTGAGAGTCTATCTCTCTCTGTTTGGGCCTCTCCAGGGTATTTTATTCTGGCATTTGAGCTGTCTCTCTCAGAGAGGGTCTCTCTCCTGCTACCTACCAGTCCGCCATCTTGTCTCTTCAACCCTTTTTTCTTCTTTGCTTTGTTATTTTTCATGTGTCTGGATTCTGGATCTCAAAGGAGGCTGAATTCTGTTGATGATCACTGCTTTGCCATTTTGGTCCCTCCTGCACCTCTGTATTTGACTCTTTTCCACCATAAATGCAATGAGAAGCTGCAGTAGAGCTATAAACTGAGAAATGAGACTAATCTTCATTTTAACTGTTATCCTAGTGTTGTCCCAGTTTGGAAGGGGGCCAAGAATAAGAAAAGTGGAAACACTTGGGAAGCTATTAAGTTGTTCCACGCAGGAGATGAGGGTAGCTTCAATTAGGGTGGTGGAGGTGCAGATGTAAAAAGCGAAAAGTTTGGCGACATATTTCTAAACTGAAAACTTAAGCTTTGAATATAGAGTATATGATAGTTTGGAGAAAAAAATAAAAGAGGGAAGAACAATTTCTAAGTCTCTGGTTTCCTTAGTTGGATGGACTGTGGTGAGATTTATGGAGGCAGAGAGTACTGCAAAAAGAACTTTGGAAGGTGGGCAGCAGAAGGTGGAGCAGGTACCAGAGCTAGCTCATGTGTGGATATTTTAAATTTTTGAGATGACATCAAAAAGGAGATGATAAAGAGGCAACTGGAACTCAGAGATGAGAATCCAGGAGCAGCTCATGCTACACTCAGAAGCAGTTTGGTCAAAAAGTGAGAAATCGTCGTGTGTCTGTGGAGGAAAGGAAGACTAAAAAAAAAGCCTTAAAACATTACACAAAAAGATATATATGAAAGTCATAGTTCTCACACTCTTCAGTGTTTTTTTAAAATTAGGTTTATTTTTTTCAGATTTAAGTTTGAATATTTCTATTATCAGAAATGAATGCAGAAAAATCATGAAAAATAAAATAACTCCAAAGAACATAATTTATTGGTAAGCATTATTAATATTTTGTTCTTTCCTTTGTTCCTATTCCTATTCTTTAAATGGTTCTCTTTGTTTAGGCCCTATGGGTGTCTACTGTCTCTTTATATATCAAGTAAGCTTCCTCCCACTCATTTTTTAAATTGCAAGATATGTAAAATTTTCAATTTTAATAATTATTACATGTATTATTCTCACTTTAATTGCACTCACAGGGCTGAACACCCATCTTCAAAACTTTTGCTGCCCCAACAGAAGCCTTATAAATATTAAGTAACAACTCCTTTTTTTCAACTCGCTGAGAGAGAAAGTAAGGAAAGACTACCTTTCACAACAGCATCCAAACAAAACAAAGCAAAACAAAACAAAATACCTGGGAATCAATTTTTTTATTTTAAAAAGGGTAAAATTAAACACAACAAAACAGAACAAAACGGAACACAAGAAAGCAATGTGAGAGACATAAATTTCAAAGCAAGACAGAGATCTTCACTATCTACCATATTGACTCTTGTTTTCTTCCAAATTGTTGTAAGATATCCATATCTTCACATACAGAGAAGTTGTCCATATCTTCACATGCAGAGAATTCACACGAAGCAACATAGTATGGAACTGATCTGAACAGGATGAGGAAGGCGTTTTAGGTCTTCAAGATCAGACAATAGGGAAGCCAACAATGGCTGTCATAGTGTCTCTCATTCTCTTCAAAACAGCTGTGCATATCTTCATGTATGTTGAACTTAAACAAAACAAAACAGGCTAAAATTACTCTGAACAAAGAATGATAGTATTGCTAGATTTCACATCATGAGGCTACGGAATCAGCACTGGGTACTATAGTGTCTCTTTTTCTTCAAAGTAGTTGTTCATTTCATCATGCATTATATAATTGGTTCTCATAAACTGTTTATAAGTTCTACACATGCATGAGTCTCTTTATGTATATCTATCCTTTCTGTATTACAGGGAAAAACAAAATAAAGCAAGACAAAACAAAACAAATTCCTAGAAAAACATGAAGTGAAAATGTCATATAAAACCACAATACAAGGTGATCTACAATGGTTACTATGATGTCTCAGCAGTATATAACAACATTAATAAAAACAAAACATTGGAGACATTATAAGACTTCAAAAGCAGGTAATAATCAAACCAGAGTGGGTATCTTAGTGAATCTTGTCATCTTCAGTATAGTAGCCTATACTCTTAGACTTGATACTATCAATCATAACAGATTTGAATAAAATCAGTCAATACAAAATAGCAATCTAACAAGCCAGATTCAATTAAGATCAGTCATGATAAAACAGCATACAGGGCTTCAGATCAAGTTAATAGGAAATTATGGATGACTACCATAATATGTCCTGCTATTTTTGGGATAGCTGTCCGTGCTCAAACAATTTAACAAAGGATGTAAAAGACTTCTACATTGAAAACTACAATACTCTGAAAAAGGAGATTGAAGAGGGTATCAGATAATGGAAAGATATCCCCTGCTTTGGGGTAGGAGAAACCAATATAGTGAAAATGGCATACTTCCAAAACTGATATACAGATTTAATGCAATTGCGATCAAAATTCCAATAGCATACGTCACAGAATTAGAGAAAACAATTTTAAAATTCAGTCGAAACCAGAAGAGACCTAGAATAGCAAAGGCAATTCCAGGCAACAAAGGCAAGATAATGGCACCACAATGCCTGACTTGAAATTATACTATGAAGCTATTGTGATGAAACAAAACAAAACAAAACAAAACAAAACAAAACAAAACCAAAAAATAGTGTGGTACTGGCAAAGAAAAAAAAATTCCTGAAGATCAGTGAAACAGATTAGAAGACACAGGAACAAGGGCAGACATACTAAGCCACCTTATCTTTGACAAAGGAGCTAAACACATTCACTTGAAGAAAGGTAACCTTTTTAATAAATGCTGCTGGAGAAACTGACTCTGCACATGCCGAAGATTAAACTAGAACCCATATCTTTCACCATGCACTAAACTAAATTGAAATGGATCAAAGGTCTAAATATTAAAACAAACAATAAATCTACCAGAAGATAGAGTAGCAAAACTCTTGAAGACATAAATGTAAGGCAAAGACTTTATGAACAAAACTCCAATTGCACAGAAACTGTCACAAAGAATCAATAACAGGGGTCGCATCTTATTAAAAAACTTTTGCACAGTAAGAGAAATCATCAACAGAGTAAAAGACAACCCGAAATGTGGGGAAAAAAATGTTTGCTAGCTGTTCCTTAAAGGATTACTATTTGAGAACATATAATGAATTAAAAAAAAAAGCAGCCCTCCCAAATTTAAAGACTCAATCATACAAACAGCAAATAAATATATGAAAACATGCTCAACATCACTGGTCATTTAAAGATGAAAATTAAAACAACATTGATATTCTATTTCACACTAGAAAGAATGGCTATTATCAAGAAATCAACCAATAACAAATACTGGAGGGACTGTGGGAAAAAAGGAACCTCTCTCCACTATTGGTGGGAGTGTAGACTGGTGCAACAACCATTGTGGAAGTTAGCATGGGGATTCCTTTAAAAAGTTGGATTGGAGGTTCCATTTCACCCAGCTATTTCTCTTCTGGGTATCTTTCCAAAAGAATTAAAAGCACTGTACCACAACAATATATACGTGCACCCATGTTTATAGCAGCACAATTTGTAATAGCTAGATCTTGGAAACAACCCAAATGCCCATCAGTTGAGGAACTGGATAAAACAGATGTGATACTTTTATAGAATGGAGTACTAGTTAACTATAGGTAAATGGATGTAACTTGAGACCATACTCAGAAGTGAAATAAACCAGACATGCAAACCAGACAAGTGAAATAAACCAGACATGATATGCAAATATCATATTGTCTCCCTAGTGTGAGAAGCTGAAAGAGTAAATAAGATCCAAAATGTGCAAAAGATACTGTAAAATGAGAAGAAATTTCAAAAAGAGAGAGAAGCTGGGATGGGGGAATGGAGAATAGAAAGGAAAAGAAAAAAACAAACAAACAAAAAAAAAACCCCAAATAGTATATATGACAGTTAAGATAGTTATACTACTAATTTCTTTTAGTTCATTGAAAAGAAAGGTTTGTGGCTAATATTGTTTTGACAGTTAAATGCCAATATCTTTTACCCTGAGTAACTAATTTAAAGATAACAATATGCAATGTATTAAATATTGTTACATTTCTATTATCTTATTGTGAAATTTTTGGGTTTTTTTTCTCTTTGATTTTTTTTTTTTTTTTTTTTTTGCTTCAGGCAGGCTGTTTTTTATTCTGATTCCAAAACGTTTTTCTGAAGAAGGTAGAGAGCCAAAAATACCCAGTTTTCACTGTGGACTTCCTGTGACTTCAGGCAAGTGACTCCATCTCTGTAGGTCTCAGTTTCTTTGATTTCTGCATTTTCGGTATAATCTACACTCCCCAATCAGCTTGGGATTCTGCTCCAGCCTGATCTCTTCTCCTCCTTGTCCATCTTGTCATATCCACCCATAGTGGCTCCTGGTGTTGGTCCTTTGACAGTTATATCGAAGATTTCTCTCTCTTGCAACTGACTGGCATAGTTTTGATATTGAAACTCAAGTCCAGCTGAGTTGGGGGACTGACATAGGTGTCTGAGAGACAGGGCGGAAGGCTGCTTACTGGTTGGCTCAGCACCCTAAGTTCCAGCATGGCGCGGATCTCAGGAAACGCTCTTGCTTCTTGTTTCCCCGCCCTGGGGTGGCTGCGGCTCCCCAGACCACAGTCACTTACCAGGGCGGAAGGCTGCTTACTGGTTGGCTCGGTGCCCTAAGTTCCAGCATGGCGTGGATCTCAGGAAATGCTCTTGCTTCTTGTTTCCCCGCCCTGGGGTGGCCGCAGCTTCTTTAAGATAATTTTTAAAAAGCTGAGGCATAAGCTCAGTGGCATAAGAACCTGCCTGGTAAATATGAGGTTGTGAGTTCAATACCTGGTACAAAGATAAATAAATAAATAAATAAATAAATAATAAAAAATAAAAATAATAATTCATCCCCCCCATTCTCCAGCCCTTGACAACCTCTAATCTACTTTTTCTATGAATTTGTCTATGGCAGATATTTGATATACCTGGAATCATAATATTTGTCCTTTTAGATTTAGTTTCCTTTACTTAGCATAATATCTTCTAAGTTTATCCATGTTGTAACACGTAACAGAATTTTATGACTTTTTATGGAAAAATAACATTCAATGGTATGCATGGGCCATGTTTTGTTTACCTATTCATCTCTAATACATATTTGGGCTGTTTTCACATTTTGGCTATTGAACACTGGCATGCAAGTTTGAGTCTCTGTTTTCAGTTCTTTTTGTTATATAATTAGGAGTACAATTGCTGGGTCATATGGCCACTTTATTTTTAGCTTTTTAAGGAATTTCTAAACACTTTTCCACAGCTGCTAAACTACTTTACATTTTTTAACAGTAGTCCCGAGGGTTCCCACTTCTACATATCTTCATCAACACTTACTTTATATTTTAAGATTATAGTCAACCTAGTAAATGTGAAGAAGTATTTTCTTGTAGTTTTGATTTGTGTTTTTCAAATAACAATTATATGTACCTTTTCATTTGCTTATTTGCCCATTTTACAAATCTTCCTTGGAGAACTGTCAAGTCCTTTGTCTACTTTTAAATTTGGTAGTATTTTTGTTCCTAAGTTATTAATAGTTCATTACACGTCAGGATATTAAATCCTTATCAGATATACAATTTACAAACATTTTCTCTGGTTCTACAGGTTATCTTTTCACTGTGTTGATAATGTTCTTTGTTGCACAAAAGTTTTTAATTTTGATGAAATCTGATTTTTTTCTTTTGTTGCCCACACTTTTGGTATTCTAAGATTCCATTAACAAACTGAAGGTAATGAAGATTTGTCCCTATCTTTTCTTCTAAGAGCTTTATGGGTTTAGTTTTTATATTTAGGTTGTAAATTAATTTTCAAACAACTTTGTAAATAGTGTGAGCCAAGAGTTTGTTCTTTTGCATGTGGAAAGCCAGTTGCCCAGTAGTTTTTCCCTGCTATCACTTTTAGATCAAATATTTGGGAGAAATTTGCAATCTAAAAAATTATATCTAGCTGGTAAGCCACACAAGCCACGCGGGTTCCAGGAAGAAAAAAGTCAGTGTCTCGCAAGAATCCGCCATGCTAGGACTTGGGGGGCTAACCAAGAAATCAAGTAGCCAGCCTTCCAGGTAAGCTGCACAAGTCTTGCGGGTTCCCGGAAGAGAGAACTCTGATGGTGTGTCCCATGAGCCTATCAGTGTGTGGGTTGAGAATCAGACAGTCTGTGTGTTCTACTCCCTCCAGTCCCTCGCCCCCAAGCAACCAGATGGTTCAGAGAACAGGCTGAGTTGGTAGCAACTAAGGTACATAAAGCAACTAAATGCTTGTATTGTTTGGTTGATTATGCAAACCTTGGGACCAGCAGACTGAGCACCTCTTGGGAAGATGACAGCATGCAATATAGCAAATATGGGGGATTTCCTTCTCTCTTGAAGTCAAATGTTGTTTTCACTGTTTTGCTTTGTTCTGATTAAATATTTTGCTTTACTCAACATTTTGTTTTGATTGTTCTTATTGTGTTTTGTTTCTGGTTTGATTTTGCTATACCTGATGGAATGGACAACTACTGTGAAGATAACAAGATACACTATAGTAGCTATTGCTGTTTTCCTGAAATCCTGCTTTGACATTCTGTACCAATTTTGTTGCATTGTTTTGATTGGCTTTGTTCTGTCTTGTTTTGTTGGATTTTACTATCTTTAAAATAAAAAAAATTATTTCTAGTATTTCAGATACTGAATACTTTACTTACTAAAAATGTCCTATTTGAATTTTCCATACAAAACTCCTGTGAAGTAAACCACTACTTCTTTTTTTCTTTTTTTTGGTACTGGGGATTGAATTCATGACCTCACGCTTGCGAGGCAGGTGCTTATGCCACTGAGCTAAATCCCTGGCCCTAAACTGTTACTTCTTAATAGAAAGTTATAAGGCAATTGATATATCAGAATTGCTACATGGCAGATCTGGGGTGTACCTCAGTGACTGAGTGCTTGCCCAGTACCACCAAAAATAAAGAAAAAAATTGGTAAGTGGAAACTGTCTTCTACAAACTAGGCATGATGTGTGGCAGTTTAAGTAAATGGATGAAGACCATTATTAAAAAAAATAAGGAAAGAGTCAGAATTATTATTAAGAGATAAAGATACATTTTCAAAGGCTTAAAGGTCTGTTAGATGGAGATTCCTATTATTCATCTTCACTGTAACAGAACTAGATAAAATGTGTATTTCATTTAAATTAAATATATTTTACTGTTTTTTGTTTGTTTTGTTTTGTTTTTTGTTTGCAGTGCTGGAAACTGAACCAACAGCCTTCATTCATGCTTGGCAAGTGTTGTATCATTGAACTACAAACTTGAATCTCTTACTTTTAATGTAAATTAATTATGTGCAATTAAGTTAGTGTGAATTAAGTTAATAAAAATGGCAATACTTCAACTTTCCAATGGCAAAGGAAAATAATAACAATGCATATTACATGTCTACCACATGTCATGCCTGTTTTGAAGATTTTCTACATATTAACTCATGAAAGACTCATGAGCCCAAGACATAGTTTCCATTATCATCACCAGTGAGCTTGGTCTTAATCCCAAGGAGTTCAACATTGTGCGTGGGCCTCTAATCCACTAGCTAAACCACTTTAGTTAAAAGTCAATAAACATTAGGAAGCCTCTCCAGTATGAGTAAAGACATTATCTTTCCATCAGCATGCAATCTGAAAACAGGAAGTACATTTATTACTCAAAAGAAAGTTATAATCCTGATAAGCTGATGGCACCATATGTTTGATTCTAGTCAAAGATTAATTTCTTTCTCACTGTTCTTCTTTTAGCAATGTAGTCTGGGCCTAGTCTTACCTTCCTTCATGCTACAAAATGTCCAATACCATACTTTCAAATGTTTTGTAATATTACATAAATATCTTGAGTAATATGGATGAATGACCAATGATATGCCACTAAGAAACATAATGCTTTTTTGCCCTTTTTAATCTTTAGGGGTTTGTTTTAATAGTTCATAAAAATATTAACTTTTAAATAAAATATCTTTTATTTAATATAATTTTGTTTGTATTCTGAAAACCAAGCACACTGAAGTATTCATTCTCTGCTAAATAGAGAGAACATTGTATACATGTACTTTTTTTTGTATCTCTGAACATACCTGTCAATTTTAATTTGTATTTTCAGGGCCTTAGTATGTGGGCTTACTCAATATTTTTCCCCTTGTAGCAGATAATGTGACCCACTTGAACAAGTGTGCCATTATAACAATATCCCAATTTTCTTTACCCCTCAGCTCTCTTTACAATGCCATTTCCGTGATCCTGTTTTGGCTGAGTCTATAGAGAAAACAAAATGTACTAAATTTTTGTAACAGCAAACAAGACTAGAAAAGCCAATATTTTCACATGAGAAATCACAAAGTCATTAGTAGAAGATCTGGAGCTCTAACTCATATCTCTGGTTATGGTAGAAAGTTAAAAGCAGTGGTTCCCAACTAGAGGAATTGCGAACCCTCTTACCAGGGTATGCTTGGAAATGAGTGGAGATGTCTCTGTCATAAATGGGGGCAGAGGACAGGAGCTGCTGGCATCTGGAAGTTAGTGACTCCGCTAAACATCCAACCATACAAATGAAAGCTGTGGAAACAAAGCACTATCCTACCCAAATGTCAGTGGTGCCAGTGTTGAGAAACCTTACTTGAGAGTAATAGAAATGGATTGGACCCTGTTCTGAGTCCTCGTGAACTCGAGAAAGTGGCTTCACTTCCAGACTCTGCTTTCTCTTTGGAAAGAACAAAATCTCCATCCCCAAAAAACAAATAAAAAACAAAATCTGCCTTCAGGGTGGTTGTGAGAGGCCATTTCAAAACCATTGAACAATGATGGGCATTTTGTTAATGGACTAAATAAGTACAAACAGGGGACCATACTAGAAAGCTCAAGTATGAGATGAAAGCAGTGTCAGAAAGCCATTGTCACTGAAATGAAAAGAAAGCTCCCCATCTTCCTGTCAGCTTTTATAGAGAAAACAGCAAGAGATGGAAAGATATGTAAGAAAATCAAATAGTACTGAGTATTCAGTACGAAGGAAGGGGAAGAAATAAGGCTGGTGAGGGGATTGTATAGATGCAAGAGTCTGGCAAAGGATTACAGATGAATTTAGGAGATAGTTACAGGGAATCAGAAGAACTCAATGGGCAATTTAAGAAAGGAGTATGAGAGAGAAGTCTAGGATGAATATGTGATTTCTGATTTGGGTGATTGATGTTAGTGGTACTATCAACAAAACAATGAAATCAGAGGGCAGGGAACAAAATAAATTTAGTGTAGACATACCAAGTTTGGGGTGCCTATGAATATTTAGATGATAATCAGGAGGTAGTGGGATATAGAAGCATGGGGAGGGGTCAAAGATTTTAGAGTCATGAAACAGAATTAGTTGAATTCATAGAATGACTATTTTCTAAGGAAAACATAAGTGAAAAAAATTGCAGAGGACAGAATTTTAAAGAGCTGTATAAAGAAAACTAAGATAAAACAATCAAGGGGAGCAGGACAACAGGAAGAGAATAGAGTAGTATGGAAATTAGGCTGAGCTTCAAGAATAAAAGTACAGTAACATTGTTAAATGTCACAGAAAATATAAATGACATCCAAAGCTTCAGAAGATTTGATACCTGAGTGATAGTACTAACTTTAGCCTAAGTACAGTGGTAAGCAGAAAAACTAGACACAACAAATTGAAGAGTAACCAATCATCAAGGAAGTAAAAATAAGGAATAAAAGGAGCTTTTCAGAAAGGTAAGCTATGAAGTTTCCCTTGTTGAAACTAAAAATAGACAACAGGAGCTAATTTGTATGATGAGAGGAAGGAGATAGAAAAGAATGAAAATACAGAATATAGGACAAAGAAAACTTAAGAGTGGGATATAATGCTGACATGGTTGCTTTGAGGCGAGAAGGAGGAAACCTCTTTCACTAAACTAGATAAAGTTAGATGGGTGTGATTGTAAGTCTGGCTGGCAAAGAAGAAAGCAAATGTTTGAGAAAGCTCATGCTGGAGAGCTTCACATTTTATCATCAAAATGTAGACAGGGAAGTCAACATGACGCTAAGACCCCCTGTGATTGGCACCATGTGCAGATTGACTGAGGGAGAGCCAATGCCAGCCACTTCTGGTACATGGGCAGAGAGACAAGAAGAACCAGTGTCCCTCCTGCACCCTCCTCCCTCTATAAGCAACCAGCTGATCCAGCAACCACAGGCTATGATGATAGTTAATGGGTAAAATACAACTTAATGCTTATAGTGTTTAGTATTTCACTGACTCTGCAGGCCTAAAGCGTTAGTCTGATCATCTATTCAGAGGATAACAATACGCAAAGTGCCATACATGGGGGATCTCCTTCTGAAGGTGGTGGCCATTGTTAATTCCCTATTATCTTGTTTCAAAATCCTGTATCATTCTCATTGTTTTGTTTGGTTGGGTTTTATTCTGTTTTATCTTGTTTGATTTTGTTGTATCTGATGGCATGGGCACCTATTTTTATTTTTTGTTGTTTTTGTTTTTGGTGCTGGGGATCAAACTCATGACCTTGTGCTTGCCAGGCAGGCACTTACACCACTGAGCTAAATCCCTGGCTCCTATGCACACTTATTTTGAAGATGACAAGATATATTATGGTAGCCATTTTGGATTTCCTATTATCTTGTTTTGAAGTCCTGTATTACACTCATTGTTTTGTTTTTATTGGTTCTATCGTGTTTCTGTGTCTGTTTACTATGTCTGAAGGTATAAGCAGCTATTTTGAAGACAAGAGGCATCATGGTAACCATTGTTGATTTCCTATGATCTTGTTTTAAAATCCTGTGTCATTCACATTGTCGTTTTGATTGTATTTATTCTATTTTGCTTGGTTTTATTCTAAAATAAAATTTAAAAATTGCAGACAAACTCAGTGGTGTGAAATACAGAATTAAGAGAAGGGAGGGCCAGGTGGAAATTATCTGTAAGGATAGGAGAGAGGTATTAAAACATTGAAGAAAGTGAGTAAAGACTACAACTTCCAACAGTGAGGACTGTAAAGGACATCTCAAGGTATCAGGGTCAATGAGGGATTAATATCTAGCTCTTTTCATAACCTGTTAACCTTCAGAAAGAAGCAATAAATTAGACAGGTTCCACCAAAGTGAGTTGTTTGACAGTGGATTAAATGTGTATGTGTGGGATGAAGGTAACCATCCAAATTCCACAATAAGTTGACATGGGATCAATTATATCCAGGGACAAGTTTGTCATCTCCTTTTAGAGATTTAAATTATGTCTTCCTCAAATAATAGAAATTATCAATGGAGTAGAAATAAATGAATCATTAAATATTTCTGTTTTACAGAATCTTGCCACCTTGTGAGACTGTCATGAGCTGGATGCTTCTCAGAGACCTCCTAAGTGGAGCCAATAAATATTCAACTGAGATTGGGCATATTTGGCTGGCTAGTGTATTCATCTTCCGTTTGCTGGTCTACACAGTGGCAGCAGAACATGTGTGGAAGGATGAGCAGAAAGAGTTTGAATGAAACATTAGACAGCCTGGTTGTGAAAATGTGTGTTTTGATTACTTCTTCCCCATTTCCCAGGTCAGACTGTGGTCCTTGCAACTAGTCATGGTCTCCACACCTTCTATCCTGGTGGTTCTTCATGTGGCCTATCAAGAGGGCAGAGAAAAAGGGCAAAGAAAGACGCTCTATGTCAGCCTAGGAACCATAGATGGGGCCCTGTGGTACTCTTATCTGATCAGTCTCATTGTTAAAACTGGTTTTGAAATTGGGTTCCTTGTTTTATTTTATAAACTGTATGATGGCTTTAGTGTTCCTTATCTTATGAAGTGTGATTTGAAACCTTGCCCCAACACTGTGGATTGCTTCATTTCCAAACCCACGGAAAAAAACATTTTTACCTTCTTCTTGGTCATTACTCCATGTTTGTGCATTGTGTTGAATTTTGCTGAACTAAGCCTTTTGGTTCTCAGGTGCTTTATTAAGTGCTGTTTCCAAAGACATTCTAAAACATTCAAGTTCTCAGTGTTTGAGTGTTCCAACCTCAAGTACATTTAATATGGTGAGATAGGGGCTCCTCAACGACTCCAGAATCATGGACATAAATACACCCCAGAAATATGAAGCAAAGCTACTTTGTAACACATAAGAGGACTAACAAAGAAAATTTGCACCTGTCCTTAGCAAGGGCTAAACAGGATTCACTGGGTGTAGGGCTCTATTATGTGGATATATAAGTTGTTTTTTGATAAGTTACAAATTAAATAAATACAATTAACAGCATTCTTTCAAGAGTTTAGAACTGTCAGAAAAAAATTCTTATCATTTTCTATTTTTTGTAACTATCTCAGAACAATTCATGCCTGTGCACACAATAAAAAATGACCCTTCTGGGCTGGGGGTTTAGCTCAGTGGCATAAACACCTGCCTGGTAAGTGCAAGGTCATGAGTTCCATCTTCAGTACCAAAAAAAAAAAAAAAAAAAAAAAAAAAGAAGACTCTTCTGACAAATATGGTGACCTCCCAATTGCCTTGGAGGCCATAGTAATCCTTCCAAAGTGGCCACCAATCATCTTTGCACGCACTCCTACTCAGTCTTTGTAGAGGGACATTATGGTATAGCAGCTATCTGGGGGCACAGAGGACACACAGTGAGAAAGCTGGACTTTCAGAAAAGACTCAGAGTTCAGACTGCAGTTTAGGTGTTATTGGACATAAGTGGACACAGACAGAGGTAAGAAAGTCATCACTTAAGTGGTCTCCAAGTTAAAAGCAAGTATTACTGGGAGAATATAATCCTTAAGCCTGAACCAGCAGCTGTAATTCTAGAGTCATGAAGGAAGAGAGGTCCTGTAGAAAGTAGCACAATCTGGGCTGGGGATTTAGCTCAGTGCCTTAAGTGCTTGCCTGGTAAGTGCAAGGTCGTGAGTTTGATCCCCAGTAACAACAACAACAAAAAAAAGTAGCACATTGATAGACAGCAGAGGAGGTCACCAAAAAAGAACATGACCACTTGATAATCACTTAGCACTTCTTTCACAATAAAAACATTGAGATGCTTTGTAAATTTTCGTATTGCTGGATCTTTTATAATCAGAAATTCAGTGTACTAGAAATACACACAATTTGCCTGCAATACCAGTCATTGTAGTATCTCTCTAGTATAGAAAACGTGTATTATGTGTTACAATGGAGCAAATAATTTTTTTAAAGTTTACTATCACTTGTTTTGAAAACTAGAACTTTCACTTTTTTATTAAAAAAAAAACCCTTACAATGCCTCTTTGGATTTATAAGTGTTTCTCTAGAATATTATTTTGTGATGCTATCTGGCTGTCATTGATATCTTTTTTTGGCTGCACTGAGTATAATTATTCTGTGAAATGAAACTTGTTCTGACAATTTTAAAATGAGATTTGCAACACTGCCTGATAAAGATAACTAGAAATCATTCTCCCCTGGGAATTTCTTTAGAGAAAGTCAGTATAAAATGCAATTGTAACTAAAATAGATTGTGTCTTCAATGCCCCATCCTCCTTAGAATAAAATCTCATTACAACTCATGTTGAATGAAGGTTATTTGGGTCACTATGTAGTCTACAGACCATACCACCAATGGTAGTCAAAAACCTCTGTTTTAAAGACTGTGTCCTGGACAATAGCAAAAAAGTTGTGGCATTTTTATACAATGGAATATGACTCATCTATAAAAAAGGATAATCTTGAGGCTTTTATAGATAAATGGAGGAAACTTTAAACCATACTCATAAGTGAAATAAATCAAACTCAGATTTATAAATATTGTATTGTCTCCCTAGTATAAAAAATAAAAATCTGAAATAGTAAGATCCAAAGTATACAACAGATATTGTAATAATGAAAGGGAAAGTATTCAAAAGGACAGAGTTCCTGGGACAGGAGAAAGCAAAAAAAAAAAAAAAAGATTGTATGTTGGTAAACATTTAATTTATGTATGCATATGTATTCTAGATAGATAACTATACTACTAATCTTAGTAAATCAAAAAGAATAGTTTGGGCTGTCACTGTTTAATCACTTTTGTATCTAGATTTTGTAAACTGAACAACTAGTTCTGAGGTAACAATATGCAACATATTAACTAGTGTTAATTCCCCACTTTTTTTTTCTTTTTTGAAATTCTGTATCATTTCTATCCTTTTTTGATTTTCAAAATAAGAAAAAATGTTAGGCATTATAATTAACAATATATCACACATATCATTTATCCCCATATTATTTCCTTAATTTGTCTAATTTGTGGCCATGTTGAATAAGAACCACATCTGTCAATGTTTTCTCTTTAGGGCTCAATCTATAGTGGACTGATCAGCAATAATGAACATATTCCTGAACTTCATAGCATGACTATGTTGTAAAAACTAAAAAAGCATTATATTCTGGAATTGAAAGAAATCTTCAAATGAGACAGCTTCAGTCTAAAATGATGAACTCTAAATAGTCTTCCAGAAGTTTCCTTTGCAGATTTCAAAGGCCTTTGCAATACTGACATCTCCGTGATGAAATGACCAATGATGCTACAACCATTTCTTTATCTTATTAGATATAAACATGCATAACAACAACAAAGTGCCCCTGGCCTGTTTCCATCATGAAGGCTCTGATATTTATCCTCAAGTGGGTTGACAGTTAATGTGTCAGTCATCTTTCAAGTTTTAAAAACTATACACAAACTGTCCAATTTGACATAAGCACTCGAAAACTACCACATACTAGCCCATCTCTCTTTTAATGTATACATGTTTGAAAATGAAAAATAATTTGTGCTTTAATATCTACAGCATAGCTATAAACGAACATTTCCAGTGTTAGCATGCCATCTTGTGGCTTTGTGTTCTTTGTGCAATGCAATATGGTACCACCATATTTGATAATGCCTGAGTCACTCACTCTTACTCTACACACACACACACACACACACACACACACACACACACACACACTTAGAAACTGATTTTATATACAGTATGCAGGGTAACTGTACTTTTAATTTCATTACCAGACCAACTTTATTCTAGTAAAAGCTGACAAACCTTAAGTCAGAAAGACAGATCCTGGCAGCTACACGTGAAGAAAATCACCTAAAAATATGCTCTGAGGACAGGTGCTTAAAAAAAAAACAACTATCCATTGAATAGACAATGCACATTTACTGAGGAGTATAGGTAACTATGTTGATGTGACCAATATGAACACAACAACTAATACAAATGGGAAAACAGTCATAACAGGATTGGCATGTACATTTTATCAAAGAGTAATAGTCTTCCCACATTGATAAGATAATAAAACAGGTCAGTAACTATTTGCTTTGCTTTGAGAAATAACAATGTGTGTGCATGTGCCATATAAACATAGTTGGCTTACTATATAAATTTTCCTTCAAGCAGTGTTCTAGGATTGCCCTGACTCACCAAGAATACCCAGGTCTCTTGGAGTACTTGAGTAAGGTGGTGCTACATGGATAAAAATTGTGTAAACTCCAATGCCAGTTAATTCCTGACAGTTACAACTAAATGAGTAGATATGTAAAATGCTCAGAGCAGCATCTGACACACTGTTTATTAAATACTACCTTTTGTACTATCTACATAGAACTAGATCTCACCCTTTGGTTTTCCAAGCCCTCAGGATCTTTGACCCAGGTATTCTGTACCTGCTGGTGTACTAACTGCCAGTTCTGTGAATAAGACTTCAAATCTCCTGGAGCATACATGCTTTTTGCTTCAACATAGCACTTCTGATGAAAGCTGCCTACACAGATGCAACAATTCAGTCAATTAAATGGAAAGAAAAAAATTGTAGGTAGGTCACAGGAATGCTGGCTTTCAGCCTAGAGTGTTGGGGGCAATCTTGATGCTAAGGATTGAATCCAGGGCCTCATGCCTTCTAGGCAAGTGCGCTGGCACTGAGCTGCACTCCAGCTCCCAAACTACAGCTATAAAATCAATCTGCTTTCATCTTTATTGTCAAGAATATCGGCTTTAAGGGGTGTGGTGTTGTCAAGAATAACAATTTTGAGGAATGGTGTGTGTGGGGGGGATTTTAGTAATTCATATCTGGAAAAAAAGTTACACTCAACCAACTACTATTTTGTGTGGGAAAGGATTATACTATTATCACAGAGCCGTTGTGTATGTTTCGGACCTTTCACTTTTGGCAAAGCAGCTGTTGCTTTTCATACCCCTGGCAGATCTACTCTGAGTGAAAGCTGTTTTATTGCAAAACACAAAATTGGTTCAGCTTTTCATTTTATATTAGTAACATGTAGGTTTTAAAAAATGTAACATTCAAAACACCAATATATATCATGACACAAAATGTTTAATTTTGCCTTACCAAAATGCAAAATACGTTGAGCTGAGTGTGGTGGGAAGCTGAAGCAGGAGGATCACTGAGGCCAGCCTCAGCTATACTGAGTTCAAAGCCAGCCAATACACAGCAAGATTGTCCTTAAAAACCAAAATTGAGTATATTGTACTACTTTCACTGAGAACAAAAACCTGAACTTTCTCTAAATGATCCTAACACTCTCATCTTTATGCTTTGAAATGTCAACACCTTTTACCCAAACAAGAGAGTAGAGAAAGTAATCTGAATCAGGGATCCAGGAGACTCAGTAGATTTACTACGAGTTACCCTTATGTTACTGTCTTTATAAACTCACAATGCTAATTTATCTTTTCTCATGGGACAGATTTTTGTAACAAATCTTAAACTGCACAAACTGAACACTAAATGACGTCATGGAAATATAAAATCTCCTCTAAGGGCATATGAAGTGTAATAAAAAATATGTCCTTAAATAGTTTATTACTATGAAAGACACATTGCCACAAATGTCCCTAAAATACTTTCTCTTGTCATGGACAGTTGTTCTACCATTCTTGCAACTTTCCTAAGCAGTTGTGTTAAGTCCTCTTTTGTGTCTAGTTGTGTTGCTATGGCTGTCTCTGTGTCCTAAGTTGATTCTAAAAGTTTATATTTCTCAGTCATTTTAACCTTGAAGAGCCAGAAGTTGTATGGTGCCAGATCAGGTGAATAAGGTGGATGAGGACACACTATAGTATTTTCATGAGCCTGGCTTTTTTGTTGGATGGTACTCAGCAGCAGCAGTAGTCACTGCACATTTAATCACACCTCACAAAGACACCAAGGAATACTTCCAAAACTGCTTCACGAAGTGGCAAGAACGATAGGATTTGTGTTCAAAGTGTTTTGAGAGACATTCATGGCAATGTCTTTTATCATAATTTTAATAAAACATTCACCATTTGTTTTGATCACACTGTATATGCTGGAGACAATTCTCTGATTCTGCAAGAGAGACATTTTTGTCATAGTAGGTTTCATAAATATTGTTTGGGTTTGGCAGTACTAAGAATTAAGCTCAGACGCTCAAGTGGTCTACCAGTGACCTATATGCACACCCCTAGTTTTTAAAGATGGCTTTTAAATTTCATTAAGTAAATGTATTGAGGCTTTGGCTTTTAAGGATTGAGAACTGCCAAGAATACATTTGGACATTTCAGGAATACATTTGGACATTTGGAGTGTCTGACTGTGAAAGTGTTTTGGAAATAGAATCTCTGTATACCCATCTCGCCTAACCCCCAGTTTTGTTTTTTGGGTGAAGTACTTAAGATTGAATCTAGAACTTTGCACATGTTAGGCAGACACTTTACTACTGAAATACATCTCTAACCCTTTCTGTTTTTTCATTGAGACAGAATCTCAGCAAGTTGCCCAGGTTGGACTTCAACTTCCAGTCCTCCTTCCATAGCCTCTAGAGTATGTGGGATTACACACTTGCACCACCATCCCCAGCTTCTGAGAAATCAAAGTGTTAAGGTTTTGGCTAACATCTTAAAGCCTCCCTATAAAATGAGTCAATTTGAGTTGGCAAGAAAGGGGCACTTCCCTTGTAAGGATGCCTTGAAGACACCACTTTCCACTGAAGAATTTCGTGGTGCAATCATCTCAATAGTTTGAAACCCATCCTGTCTTCAAATGCTGAGTGACTTCTTACATCTCACAGAAGTATCACTGTTATCATCATTCCATGTGAGCAACCTATCTAACCTTAGGGGATGCAGTACTACTTAGGGTATGATAGTACTACTAGAGGCTATGTATATACGCTATGCAAAGATTGGATGCTTTCCCCATGCTTATAGCTTACTTTGAAGAACTAAAAGCAACTGGTTATGATAGCAGCAAATAAAACCTCTTGTTATGACTTTCAGTTACAGCCCTCCCAGGGCACAATGACTACAGTGCTCAGAATCCACTCAGCTTCTGTACAACTGCTTTGCATTTCTCAGCCTCTTTTGGCTTAAGAGTTTATAGCTGCAATGCAGATTTGCAGTAGTCCCCTTGTTTTGTACTGTCTACATCATTAACACAGCCATCAACTTCATGTCTCTAAATTGTTATCTAGAATTCTCTTTTTCTTTGGAATCATTGTTATACACCTTTTTTCTTTGAATTTTTTTTTTTTATCGGTACCCGGGATCAAACTTATGACTGCACACTTGCAAGGCAGGTGCTTATGCCACTGAGCTAAATCCCCAGCCCCGGAATCATTGTTGTTATACTTATAAATCTGACTCAAACATGAACTACAAGTCAGATCCAACTATTGCTTCCCAATGACCTAAATTCTTTTCAGACATAAGGACAATTTTTCATATTATTCGCTAAAAAGATGGAACCACCCGTTACTTTATTGCCTCTACTTCCAAATCAAAGAATGTACAAACTCTATAGAGTCACTCTGTCTGGATTCAACCTTCATATTTATCTGTCAAATCCTTAGGTAAGATACCATTTTCTCATCTTAAAATGGGAATTAAGAGCACTTGTTTGAGACATAATAAATGAAAATACAAAATTCTTAACAGTCAGCACACACTAGCAGTTGATAAACATTAACTGTTACCATCACTAGTGCATCTGATACATGGGGCCTAAACTTGTAATGGCTAGATACAGCAGATTCCTGCTGCACTGCAGCCCTGGATGCAAAGATTCAATTACAAAGGCTATTTTTTCCTGGTCTCTAAAGAAAATACCCTTCCCTTGCTAATACTTTCACTCATACTATTCTAGTTCCCCTCCCATTTATTATGCTCCCTAGAAGAGATTCTTCCTATTCATAATTTCTTAGAACTACCACATAGCCTGGAGTCACTGTCCCTGTGCAGACTTTTAACATGACTCAGTATTCTGACTTTTAAATGTATCCTTCATGTAGAACCCAACCAATAAATTAGACTCAATGTTCTTTAAACTTGTACCAGAATAAAATCACCCTCCTTTTTTTCCTCCATTCAAACTGAGGATCCCAACCAGAAATACTGTATAACCATGCAGGTGATTCTAGTACATTATACCTTCAACGTAAGAAACCTCATGTATTACTCATCACTAATCTTTGTATATCCCATATTAAACTCCTCCTTCTAACCTTCTACCTTTCTAAGCCTTGCTGTTGAATACACTGTTTCCTTTCTTCCCAACAAGGAGCTCAACATTTGTACTTAACAGTTAGTCACAGAGGTATCTTCTCTATTCTGTAATGCAATATTCCCACCTTTGATTTCGGAACTAGGTTTCATCTTACTCCACCTTCTACTTCCTTAGGTAGAGAGCTTCACTATTCACTACATTAGCTATACGTAACTAGAAAATAACTAGTAAATATTAAAGCTCTAAAAACCAATCAATACCACCAGCTAGTTTTATGAATTAGTCTCCCAAATGGTATCTAGCATGACCATCTATCCTTCATTAATCTCCTGTCCTGGCTTTGCTAATGCTCTTTGCTTTCATCCCCTTAACTAGTTCAGATTTGAACCTTCTCAAATTGTCTTTGCTGGTTTATTTTTATGTCCACTAAATGTTGCTGTCCCTCAGACTTAATTCCTTGATCATCTATCTTTTCCTACATGTTTTTGAGACATATCATTCTCTAGTAGGAGTCAAAATTTCTCTTCAAATAAGGTTAACATTGCTTACTCTCGAAATTACAATTATCGTTATCTACAGACTGAACTTCTTCCTTCAGTTCCAGGAAATAAAATTACTTATCTTTAAGGTATTTAACCTCCAGAACTGATTCAGATTCCTATAAAAAAATCTGATTATCTCTCCACCTTGATCACCTATAAGAACCTCAAACTCAACACGAACCTCTCAATTCCTTCCATATTGTCTTGGTATACACCAGTACCATTCATAATCCAACAGAAACTTACTAATAAATGCAAACTTACAATAAATGCTACTTCATACATCTTAACTTACCAAATTCTTCCCATTGACACTTTAGGATGTTCTATGGTGCTATCATTTTAAGAACTTTGATTGTAATCCATGACACCTTCCAGCTCCTATTGTCTTCTCTCCTTCATACTTTCCAAGATTATTTACATTTTCAATCTACTTCCAAATGTCTACTAAAATTAAAGTCACTGATTACTTACATACACTTTAAAATCTTTACCATATCTCAGTATGTGGCAAGACTTTTATATACCTTCTTTAAATACTATTTGCATGATTTTCGTTTTTAAGTTTACATTTCAGCCTTCCATCCTTTTCTATCCCTAGACATTAATTTATAAAACTCCTTTTCTAATCTTACCTCCTAGATGGTACTTCACTCCCCACCCCTGACCCCTCAGTACTGCAGACTGAACCAAAGGCCTCATGCATTCCACACAAGCACTGTAGCACTGAGGTATACCCTATCCCTTTTTTGAAATAAGCCTTGCTAAGCTGTCCAGACTGGCCTCAAACTTGATACTCCTGCAGAAGCTTCCTCAACAACTGAATTTAAAAGATACACCACCAACCTGTTTTTTCAACTGTTATTCAAACCGAATCCCTCAAATGTTCTCTATATTTTCCTCTTCTTATAACCCACAATGATCAATTCGTGTAAAATATTCTAGAGCTGCCAAGTCTATCCACTGTTCTCTACCAGCACCACTCTATTCCAAGCCATTGTCTTCTCATCCTTGAATGAAATGTACAAAATTTCTAATAGGTTTTTTTGAATTCCCCAAGGGCATACTTCACCAGAGTGAAATCTCAAAATATCAACATCTCACTCCTCTGATTAAAACCCAATATGAATTTATAGCTCAGCAAAATACTCAATATAAGGCCAAAAACACTGTGATCTTACCCTTGTTTACTTTCCCCCACTGACTTTAAGCTCTATCCCTACCAACAAAACCATTCCTATCAGATGTTTTACACATGCTTTCCTCTTGGCCTGTTCCCTGCTTTCCCTCACCTAATTTTACCTTCTTTAAGTAAGTCTTTATTAACTGCTCTTCCTCAGTGTAAACTATTTGGTATCACAGTTTTACATTATATTCTTGCAGCATCCTGCACCACTTTTCCCAGGTTTAATAGTGCTATAGTTCATTAAGTCAGAATCCCATTATTTTACAACCGATTTAGGTATTTATTAAATATTTGCCATTGCTAAGTCCCTAAACTCAAGATACTAAGGCACTGGACATAGATTGGTAAAAGACATAACATAGAAACGATTTTGCCCTTGTGTAGCCTATAGTTCAGCGGGGGCAAAAATTACCTAACAGGAAAAAAACAAACTGTGACAAATGCCCTGAAAAAAACTGTTATGGGCCACAAACATAGTATTTTTAAGTTTTGACAGTAAAAATAGCAAGCAGACCTTCCAGGTATAAAGTCCACCTACTCTGGCTGGTCAGACGACCTCTCAAAAGGTCAATATGACTAGGACACAATGGACACACGAAGAAAATAACAAGAGTGTTTATGACTGGAATAAACCACAACTCAAAAAAAATTCTATTCAAAGTGCAGTGTAAAAAAATTAAAGGTTTCTTCCTCCTTTCAAAATTACAACATAATAAGGCCTGACTTAAGCTTTTAAAAAGTTAAAAGGGTCAAACGGCTTGGGGAATATTCTGAAGTTGGTAGGGAGATTGTAGCAATATGGAAAACAGGTGATGGTGACTGGACTAGAGTTTTGCAACATGGGGAGAAACAGAAAGGTTCCTTTCCTTTTAGGATGTAGAAAAAATTGGTTTTTTTTTTGGCGGCGGTGGGTCAGGGGGTGGGGTGGTGTATTATGACACCACTGAACCTAGCGGGACTTCATTTTCCCAGATAAAGAATATTAGTAGAGGAAAAGATCAAAGGTAGGGTAAAGAAAATAATGGTTTGAGTGCAATATCTTTAACTCTGAGGTAGGTGGTTGTATGTACAACTACAAAGTTTGGTATTTTAAGTATAAATTGTAGTGAAAAATGAAAAAACTAAACTGCGTAAGTGATCCAAAGGTAATACACGCAGACACAACGATCCAGAGGTCACTGTGAGATGGATGAATCAGAGATGGAATGACAAGTAGCAGCCAACAAAAAACAAAACAAACTGAAACTTAAAAAAAAAATCGAGAAATCTGAGAGAAAAACTAATTATTTCAAGAAGAAAACCACCAATTACACTGAAGTGTCCTGAAGAACTGAGGAACAAAAGAACCTGTAGATATGGCAACAAAGACGATGGAAATAATGGTAAGAGAAATTTTGTAAGTTTATATTAGCTGTAAGTGGGAACAAACAATGTTAGAGTCTGACGAAATAATCTCTTCCTGTCTTTTTCAAAACTAGCTACTAGGGCCTATCTGTAAATACTTTAAAACAATTTAGTATGAGAAAGGTTCTTTAACACCATAGTTTTGAAAGTTAAGACATTGGAAGGAGATACAACCAGAAAATAGTTGCTAGTAAATAACAAGAGTACAGATACATGCAAGTTTATGATTTGATAGTTTAAAAAAACCCCACAAAGGTACAGTACTGTTAAGTTTTAAAATTTTCTCAGTACCATTTAATTAAAAGATAATGCAAAAAAAAGGTCATTTAAATTGTGGCAAATTTTAAAAAGTAGGAAAAAAATGCCAGGCTGTTTCTGGTATATTTGTTTTCAGGTCAGCAACATCAATCTACTGTTGGAATGATTTTTATTCCAATTTTATGCAACTGCCTAAGAGATTTTCAAAATTTCCAACAAAACCATGACAGAGGGAAAGGGTCCCTGATTTGAACGTATTTGAAATAATGCGTGTATATCATGGGACGTGGCCTTTTTAAGTGAAACAAGCTAGGGACATGAATGAGATGAACAATCAGCAGGTGGTGGCTGTGCCAAGGCAGAATGTTTTAGTGACGGTATCATGAACAGGCAAGATAGAAGTATGTGGTTGAAGGGAATCCAAATTCAAAATCTGGAAATCATAGGATTTTGATTAAGGTCAGGTGTAAGGTCTCATTTCCAGAAGAACATGTCATTAAAGTAAAAGGCAAACATGTTCACTTTAAGATACCCTCTTTAATAAATGGTACTGGAAAAATTGGCTCTCTACATGCCAAAAACTAAAACTAGATCCATGTCTATCACCAGGTACTAAAGTCAAAATGGATCAAAAATCTAAATATTAAAAACAGAAACAGTAAATCTACTGCAAGAGGAAGTAGGTAGAAATCTTTAAGACAGAGGTGTAGGCAGAGTTCACAAACAAAACCCAGACTGCACAGGAAATACTTCAAAGAATCAACAGGGATCTCATCTTAATACAAAGCTTTTGCATGGCAAAAGAAATCACCAACAAAGTGAAAAGACAACCCATAATGTGGGAAAAAAAATTCAGCCAATTGTCCCTCACACAAAAGACTTCTATCTAGAACACATAAAGAATTGAAAAATATCAGATGCCCCTACAAATTCAAAGACCCAATCTAAAAATGAGCATCTGAGATGAATACATTTCTCAAATGAATACAAATGGCAAATATATGAAAACATGTTCAACATCACTGATTGAGAGATGCAAACTAAAACAAAATTGAGATTCCATCTCACCTCAGAAAGAAAGCCTATCAACATACCAATCAATAACAAACACTGGAGGGCTGTATGAAAAAGGAAAACCTTTTCCACTGTTGGTCTGAGTGCAGACTGGTGTAACCACTGCAGAAGTCAGCGTGGAGATCCCTCAAAAACCTAGGACTAGAAGTCCCATTCCCCCTAGCTATTCCCCCTGTGGGTATCTTTCCACAAGAACTAAAATCATACCACAGCGATATATGTGCACCCGTGTTTGTAAGAGCACAATTTCTAATAGCTAAATTTTGAAAACAACACAAATGCCATCAACTAAGGACTACTTTAAAAAATTGTATTTTATACAATGGAGTCCTACCCAGTTATAAACAATGATAAACTGGAGACCTTTATAGGTAAATGGATGGAACTTGAGACCATACTCATAAGTGAAATAAATCAGATACACATGTGTAAACATTGCGTTGTCTCCCTGGTGTGGGAAACTGAAAGAGCAAGTTCTAAAATGTACAACAGATATTGTAAAATGGGAAGAAATTATTCAAAAGGAAAAAGGAACTAGAACGGGTGGAAGGAGAAAGGACAGTAGGGAAAAGGGAGAAACTTCAAGTCAGTTACACTATTTCTCTCTTAGTTCATCAAAAAGCTTTGTGCTAATACCCACTGGAAAAATTTTTATGACCATATCTTGTATCCCAACCAATTGCTTTAAAGATAGTATGTAATGTACTAACTTTTATCATTTTGTTATGAAATTGTTTTACCTTATTTCCATACAATAAAAAGAGGCATTTTTAATAAGCAAGGTCACTGGAGAAAACTCAGTCTCTTTTTCTTCAGAGTGCTAGTGATGTAAAACAGAGAACAGACAAGTAACAAATATAAAACACTTACAAAAATGGGCATAGGTATAATTTTATTTTAGAGTGACCTGAATCTCTCTCTGATGACATTCCTAATGGATGGATATGAAGTCATAAAAATAAGAGATAAGCATTCCAGCCAGACATGGTACGTGTGAATACTTCTGGGGGAGGGGTAGAAGCTTAGTACGTGTTCAATGAAATGTAAAACAGCAGGAAACATGAAGTAGGAAGAGTATATGGAACAGGCAGCACGAATTTGAGCAAGTAAGGAGAATGGATTTAAACAAAGTGCACTTAGTTGACATTCAGTAAGTATTATTGAGTAAGGGGTGATATTCAAAGCATTAACAACTAGTATAGTACAGAAATCAAATCAACTGGAGTGGACAAATAGACCAATTAAAATAATCAACATTTTAAAACAGCTGATACAGCTGAATTATGCATACATGTTGATACTAGTCCTGGCTGAATAAATGACATTTCAGGTCAGTATTTCCCAAATTCTGTTCCTCAAAGTATTATTCAGCAGAACATACATATTAACGTCAGAAAAATGTGTTCATGGTCAATTAAATCTGGAACATCCCTACTGTAATAGCTCCCATGTTTTCTTTAGTGGTCTTTGCAGTATCTAATGTTAATGTGCACTGGATTCTCAGAGGGAACTGTAACATGTACTTTAGATACTTACTTTGGTCATATAATTCACCTTACTTACCTTTAATATCTCAGTTCAACAAACATTTGGAAAAATGCTGCCCTATACCATTCTTTAGCATTTTTTGTAAACATCAGTTTTCTTTCCTTTCAGTCTTATTAACCTCACTTTTCTTCTAACTCCCATTTTTTTGGGAGGGGAGGGGCCAGTTCCAGTTCTAGTTTCCCTGCTACTAATGTCCAATCTCCCAATCTTTTTACATAGTGCCAATTATTACTTCAATTACTTCTTCTATCTAAATGCACATAGTAACCACTTTTTTGGAGGATAAAAATGTGTATAGCCTTTTAAAAAATTTTGTATTTAACAATCTTAAAAACTTTCAAGCTGTGACATTTAAGATGATTTATTCTCTCAACACAGTTCTGAACTGTAATTTTAAAATACTTTGAGTATAGAAGCAAATCAATTTTTAAATAAGGAAATCTTGGAAATACCTCAGACTAACACATATTGCAGAAGAAATTATCTCAAAGACAATAGAGTGAGGAAAAGTATACCATGAAAAAATACATGGAGGTTTTTTTAATACTTAGGCATTACATTCCATATTAAATTTTACCAACATGCTATTCTATAAATTCATTATTTTATACTGTAATTTGATTTTTCTGTTCCATGCTAAGAAGCTCACTTCCGCATAATTACTTTTTTGCATACAGTACTTGGAATAAAAAGAAGTTCACTCAATGGTGGCAAATGCCATTAAAATATAGGGCAACAATTACAGAACTGTCTAGTGGTCAACCTTCTTAAGCTAAAAAGCAAAAGAAAAGCCCTAATACATTGGCATCTTCACTTAACAGTGGTTCATCATTACAGTGGTCAGAAATAAACCTTGCTACATCAGGCAGTTTTGCTAAATGCTTATCTTTAACAGACAGATCAAGTTCTAAGAAAATTGTACAAAAACATTAACAAAAAATTCTAAAATATGGATTTAAATTATTGTTTAAAAAAACATTAATAATCCATAAAACAACCTTTATTTTAATAAATAACAGTGGGCTTGCCAAATGGTAGGGATTTTAATGTCAAGTTTTATGCATATTGGTAATAAACCTTAAGATGAAACCAACTATTCAGTATAACCCACTGAGCCCTAAAAATAAAAACTGTATTTTAATAAAACTTAAAAAAATATTTTCCAAAGAAAATAGATCATTCCTTGACCATGCTCATTTATTCAGAGTACCAGCAATTTCTGTTAAGTGCTTAATTTCTTCTGCAAATCTGATACTGCTGCACAGGGAATATACACATCTTTGTATCACAATATCATCAATACCCCACACTAATAATATTGTGAATGTAACTACTTTATAACACAATATAAAAAATTCAATGCTACTATTTATGGCAAATGAAAGTGTAAATATTGAAAAGATGGTTTCTTCTGCTTCCAGAACTGATTTTAGACATTAAGAGGCCATGAACTCTACTGAAACAAACTCTGCTTCTAACTGTGAACCCATGGTATAAATATGGTGAATAAAGCTGAATCGTAAGAGCTAACTATATACTGAATAGTCAATTATAATAACTAATACTGCTCTTGAAGACTGATCTAATGAAGAGTATCATTAGATATGGTGAGAAAATACAGATGTATCTGTACAGTCTAACATCTATAAATAGTAAAATCAAAACATCCAACTTCCTTATAGAAAGTGTTTCATCTAACTATAAATGTTAAAATTCTTGTATTTTATAAACACAAGATGGGCTCACTTTAATGATAGCAATTTTTTAAAGATTTATAAAAATGTTTAAAAAATTCTTTTCACAAAAGTTTTTACAGTTTAAAGCTATGCACCAATCTATAAATCTTGAGAAAATGGGGGAAAAAACCTTTATAAGATCACGTGTATAAAACAAGAAATGAAATGTGATTTTATTTAAGGCAATACTGGGCTACTTCACAAATCACCACCTCAATATTTACACTGCTCCACACCACTAATTTCTATCACATTCACAAAGGGTTTCTTAAAATACCAATGTTTAAAATCTTCAATGTATTAAATTCTTTATTCACATTTCCATTATATTTCATGGACTCGAAATAACTATATCCAACTAGAAGCAATGGGGGTGGGGTCCCGTAGCTATAGGAAACTACTAAAGAATCTGATTTAACTTTACATTGGTATACCACCCAAAAATCCAAGATGGCAAATTTACAAAGCAATGGTGATTCAATGTGCCTATGTTGTGAAACAGTCTTGAGATCATCTTGTAAATAAATGTTTCATGTAAAAATCAATAAACTATGGCAGTTTCTAGTTTTAGTTCAAAAAGTTCATAATTTAAAACAATAAAAGTTTTAAAAATTTGATCAATTAGTTAAAAATTAAAATTCCAAATATAAATGTATCATTTAATAGTTTAGACTTACAGACTGCTGGTGGCAGCAAATGATTTACAATAATAAATATATACAAAAAAGTATCTACAAATAAAGAGTACTGTTATACATGAGCAGTGACCTGGTGAAACATACCACACAGATAATTGAGTAACTCATGAAAAGGGCGATTGATTGATAAAAATTTGAGGTTTAACTCAAATATTTACAATGACTGAAGTACTAATTCTATTCCTTAGGTCCCATAGGGATAAAAAGTTCTACATGACAAATGTCATGATTTTTTTTTTTTTTTTTTTGGCCAGGTTAATTCATGTCAACAAAAAAATAAAAAAGTTTCACAATTACAGCATGCTTGATGGCTTCCTACTTAAAATAAAACTACAAATGATGTATTTATAGTACATTATCAGTACTGCCCTCTGCCTGTGGCTTTACTTATACTGACTTCTTTCATAGCAGACATATCTGGATCATTTGAATGTACTTCAAGTTTTTTCAGACTGACGGTAGGTTTCATTTCCTGAAGTTGTTTTAGGACAAGCTCAGTGCAATCTTTAAGAGTCTTGTCTAAAACAATTTTTACATTATCACTGCATTGAAGCTGTGATGGATTGGCAAACTGTACAAAAATTTCACTTTCTTTAGAGGAACATATATGGTTTCCACTAGTCACAGCAGTCTTATCCGTATTTTTTCTAGAATTTGAATGCGATCCTCTTTTAGTTCCACTACTTGGGTGGTCCTTGTCAGTATTTTTTTTCTGCTTCACTGCAGACTCCTCAAGAAACTTCAGAAATGATGCTTCAAATCCCATTGGCTTAAATGAGCTCCAGTCAAAAGATGCAGGATGCTCTTCAGTGGTTTGAATTGCAACAGCAGTTTCTTCTTCTTTATGCAAGCTATTTATCTCAACTGCTAATTCTGGTTCAGCCTTTTCAACTTTCCTCTTTTTATTTTGTGAGAGGTTTTTTTCTTTAATAACTCTCTTCAAATTACTTGCTTTTTGTTTTTCTGACTGGCAGGGGTTACTTTCCTGAAAATCACTATTTACATTTGAAGAGGTATTAGCTTGGGTTTCCACAATTGTGCTATCTTCATTTATTAATTTTGTAATAAATAATTCTGTTAGCTCATCCATTTCATCTTTTTCATTTTTTTCAACTTCCTTCTGTGGCATAGTAGTTGTTTCTGAGTTATCATTGTTCTCCGGTGGGCATGTATCAGAATCTTTCATATCATTTTTATCACCTTCTTGCTCAGATGTTTCCTTTACTTCTGAGTTATCACATCGTTTGAAAATAATAAGAAGATTGCGGTGTTGTGATGTAAATGCCTTAGATAATTTATGGCATTTGTAATGTCTAATTATATTGCTTTCACTTGTAACAACTGATGTACACCCCTTTATCATACATGGATACTGGGTTACAAATCTGCTTGTACATTCTGACAAGGCATCATTTCTTGCCTTTATAGAATATACATGTTTTCCTCGTTTCAGAGAATAAGGCTTGTTTTCTTCAATCTGTATGATTTTTGCATTCTTGTTTTCTAAATTACTTTTCTTCTTTCGTTTGGTCTTTGGCATTCTGAATCCTTCCTTTCCAGTTCTGTGTTTTGTTACTCGTAGTTTAGACTTTGACTTTTCTTGGTTTGCCTTGCTTGACATATTTTCTTGGCCAGGAGTTAATTTTCTTGGCCGAATCAAATGAGCTTTATGTTTGTCATTATGTTTATTGAAAATATGTCGGAGGAGATTCGATCGAGTAGCATATATCCGGTCACAACCTTCACAATCACATTTGTATACACCATCTTCTTCTGTTTTACTTGTTCTTGCTCCAAGTCCATGGTCTGATTCAAGATGAACAACATAGTTCAAATACGTTGTAAATGAAGATTTGCACTCCAACTGGTCACACGGAAATTTGCCAACATCCACAGAAGCAGTCATACTTTCAATTTCCTCAGGAGTCATTTCATGAAGTTTCATGTAGTGTTGTATTAGCCCAGTAATTGCTTGGAAAATTCGAGAACAGTCACTCACCTGACACCGAAACTCTTTCACTGTTTGTTTAGTTTCAGCTTCCTCACTTTCTTTCCCAGCTTCACTCTCCTCTTCAACCTCTGCAGAAAATGCAGGAAGATCTGATTTGTGTACAGCCTGATAGTGAAGAATTAAGTTTTGCTGTATTGTAAAGGCAGCAAAGCACCCCTGGTGAACACAACGGTAAGGTCTATAGGGACTGTATCTTGTTGGAAATTCAAGAGACTGGGAAACTGGCTTCTTTCGTTTTTCCTCCTTTTCTTTTTTATGTCTCCTAATTTTTCGTCCTTTGTTTTGAATATCTGTGGGAGAATCTGTATTACACTGTTCAGAATTAACTACAATCAGCTGTGAACTTTCTGATTTTCCAGGACTTTTTTTTTCCAAAAGTGGTTTTTCTGGAATCACTGCTACATTATTGAGGGGATTTTCTGTCTCTGCTTTCAAATGCAAAGTGGGGTGTAATTCCCTTTTATTTTCCTCCGTCATAGCTGGCTGTTTTTTCACTTGCATAGTTCGTGGGGTTGATAAACTTTCATTCTGAGACTTTCTTCCATAAGGTCTTTTGATTTTTAACTTCACCATTTCTTCTGTTGTAAAATGGTGCACCAACTGACAGTGTGCCCGGAGATTAGAATTTCTTGTAAATGTTTTTGTACATGTAGGTACTACACATTTAAATGGAGCAAATTTCAACTGATTCTTCTTAATTTCAAGAATCATTTCTGGAGTATACTGGTGAATTTTACCATAGTGCTTAAATAGTGCATCCTTTGTCATAGCACTATAGTTACAGCCTTGGCTCTGACACACAAAGGGTTTATTAACCTTGTCACTAAACTGAACATGTACCATTTCAGAAACTGGTTGAACAACTGTGACATTTGGAAGTGGTTTAACAGGAGGAGTCAGTGTCACTGACGTATTTATTAGGATACACTGGGACACTGGAGTGGATAGATCATTTTCTAATTTTAATTTTTGTAAACCTTCTAAAATTTCTTGTATTTGATCTTCTTTATGTAACACTTCAGACTGAGGAAGGTTACTTTTTGTTGGCATGACACTTAAGAAAGAGGAAAACTGAGATGAATCAGATAATTTGTTATCTTGAACAGAATGTACTGCAGGAAGCTGAACATTGTAATTTATCTGAGTATTCTGTGATGTTTCACCAGCACCCTGAGATCCACTTTTTACCTCAAGTATCTGAGAATTCATAGCAGTTTTAATAATTTCAAGAGTCTTCTCAAAGTTCTGTATAACATTGTCTTCAGAAATCTGCAAGTCAGAATTTACTGAAGTTGTACAAGAATTCAAAGCCATCATTTGGGAATCACCATTTTCAGTTTTTAAAGTTAAAGACGGTAACACTGCATGGGACTCAAGATTGGTTTTAAAGTTCTCTTTTACATCAGTCATGAACAACTGATTGTCAACATTATTTAATTTCTGTGTTAGATTTTCCACCAAACCCTGAGGCTCACAATTTGGAATTACATTTGAATGGAAGTTAGTATTAGGAATCTCAATACTCTTTGTTACAAGTTCCATTTTTGTTAAGTCAGCTGGTAACAAGTTCTGGGATGCATTAGGTGCAATTAGTGGAGGAGTAACTTTCTTTTTTCTCTTAGAAGCACTGTTTCCCTTTTTATTTAAATGATTGGATCTTGTGTTCTGAGGACCACTTATAACAGAAACACGTGGACTGTTACTGGTAAAACTTTGTGATAGCCCAGTAGGATTAGTGAATGAAGAAGTGCACAAACCATTTTCAACAGTTTTCAGTAGTAAGTCATTTGTTGGAAAAACAGGCAAACTGCTACATTTCTCAATGGTGGAAGTTTTAGAATTTGGTGTCCTATTCTGGTTTGTCAACAGGGTATTTGAGTGGCATACAGTCTGCAACAAAGGTGAAACAGTTGGATTTGGCAGCACTGTTGAATTTACTTGTGCTGCATCTGAGACACAACCTGTGGGAACAACCTGAGATAGCATTTCAGCACCCTCAAAAGTACTTGGAATGCCAGCAGTTTCCAAAGCCTGCTTGATAATTTCACTTCCTTCTTGACTAACATTGGTATTAAAGTTATTCACACCGGAACGAGGAAACATATTTGGTAAAAATGTTGATGGCCGATTTTCAGCAGCAAGAAGCTGCAGGAATGATGGATCTTTAAAACATACTTCTGGGTTGAAGGTAGACTGTTGCGGTTGCTGCAAATTTACTGCATTTGTGGAGAGAATCATACTGGCAAGAAGAGAAGGCTGTCCATTATTTTGTAAAAGTTCTTGAGCAATTTCTGCCCCATCCAGTGGTTTACAGTAAGATCGCTTAGATAAGTGTCCACCCAGCGACCTCGGATTGGTAAAAGCCCTGTAACACCTGCTACAGATAAATTTCCCATCTCTGATAATTGCAGGCCATTTAGCCCTTTTGTTGTGCTTGGGTTTTCTTTCCTTCCCATTTGGGCCCCGCCCACGGTCTTTTTTTACCTTTTCAGGTGCGGACTCTTGGGTACTGGAGCTACTGAATTCATTTGCAACATTAACTTGTGAAGGAAAAACTGCATTTTCCCCATTATTTCCTTTTAAAAAGGAAGAATTAGTGTTTCCTTCAATCTGTGAGGAATAATGATTTGTACTATTTTCCAGTTGGGCAAAAACAGAATTAGTCCCACTATCTGCTGGTGAAGGGAATAGAGACATTGAATTACTTTCTGCAGCTAAAGGAAGGAAAGGATCTGACCCACTATCAATATTCAAAGGCAAAACTGTTTTGGTTATATCTTCCATTTGTGCTGGCAAGGTAGTATTAGGTAAATTTTCTATTTGAGAACATAACATACTACCTTGTTCATTTTTATCCTGAGAAGGTATATTTGGAGTTATGACAGTATCCATTGAGGGCAACAATGGAGTTGACATACTTGCTAAATGAGCTGGGAAAATGGAAGGTGAGACATGCTGCAACTGGGCTGAACAAGCAGGATTCCCATTGGCTTTGGTCTGTGGCGTAAAAAATGCATTATTAGAGCTGCTCACCTGTGATGGCAAAAAATAAACCAATTTTGCACTATTTGGTGTATTTAAGTTGTTAGATTTCTGACCCTTTTTACTTTTGCGCTGCACCTTAAATGCAGCATACTGATCGGGGTGTGCTGTCTTCATGTGTTTCCCAATACTCTGTGAAGAATTGTAAGTTCGAGTACATCCCTCAACTTGGCAGCTGAATTTCTGAGTTGGAGCTTTTGGAGGCACTGATGGAGTTCCTAACGAACTACTTAGGTTGGGCTGGGGAGGAACAAATGTGATACTTTCTAATGTCTTTAGAGGTACGTTATAAAGACTGGATGATGTTTTAACATTATCTCCACACTCGAACTTGGAAGCTGGTGGTACACTGTTTTGAAACTCTGCCTCATTTTGCACAGAAAAGCTCATCAGACTGTTCACTTGTCTTTCTAAGTTTTGTGGGTTAAGGTCACCTATTTTGAGAGTTTCTGAATTTACTAAAGAATTCTGAGAAATCTCGGCTTCATTAAAGCAATCCTGTTCCTTTTTTTCTTGGAAACCTGGATGACACACATCATTACAAGTATCTTCAACTGGTGTAGTTAAGTTAGTGGCCAGTGGCTGACCAGCACCTTCCACAGTTGAATTTTCTTGCTTTCCAGAGTTATCATCAATCCTCTGATTGAGAGACACCTTGACAGACACAGCTACTTCACTGGCTTGAAGAATAGTAGTAGTAGCAGGGTTTTCTAAACCATTTGACAATGATCCATTAGCCTGCCTGAGCTCAGAGGCAGAAATCTGATCTTGTTTGGTCACAGCTGGCTCTGATTTGCTTTTATTCCAGGTATCACTTCTGTCTGCTGGTATGCTGCTTTCCATGTTATTTTCTGAAGGAAGCATAGGTCTTTCTTTCTCACTATTGTCTCCTGTATTCTGATTCACTACAGAAAGCTGAACAGAGTCTCCAGATGAAATAAGATGGTCTTCAGGAGGCAAGACTTTTTCAGGAATATTGTGATCATCGAGATGCTTTTCCAGTTCACTCTGAGAACGATAAACTTTACCACAATCTGTGAACTTACAAGTGTAGGTATTATAATGTTGTGCTTCATGATCATATAGTAAATAAGCTTCTGAAAAAATTCTGCCACATTTAGGAAACATGCATTTTGCTCTGAAGACTTGATGCTCCTTTCGATGGGTTAAAAGCTCTGCGTAACTATTAAAACCAGCCTTACACTTCATCTGTATACAGATATATGGTTTACTGCCACAGTGCATTTGTAAGTGATCATTGAGATGAGTGACACTTACAAAATGTCGTCTACAGTACTGGCAAATAACTTTTTTGCTTTGCATTTCAAGAAAGCGTTTGGCATCTTCATTATCCTTATGCCCCTTTACATGAGCAATTAAATTTTTGAAGTATTTAAAGCCCTTTTTACAAAAAGTTACAGGGCAATTAAATTCATTTACAGGTACTGGCTTCTGGACTGGGATCACTTCAGGCTCATAAGATTTATCTTTGTCATCATTCTCATCATCTGAACCATCATTGTCATTAAATACTATGAAATCTGTTGAATAGAGACTATTCTTTTTTATAGGTCGTTGTTCTTGCTTAGCCACCGTATTAGTCTTCTGATTCTCATGGGTAGTTGTGATCTTAGGAGGCCTTCCCAATCTTCTTAATGGTTTCATAGCTGCTAATCTTTCTTTACTAGATTGTTTAACATGCAACGTGACATGAGGGACAAAAGTTTCTTTAGAATTGAAGTTTTTTGCACATATGGGACAACTGTAAATCCCATCTTTATAATGTTTCTGGGCATGTCGTACTATTCTGTGGCCAAGGAATTCTTTGTCACATAGTACACAGTACTGCATGTATGCTTGCCAATTCCTAAACCTAGCAGATATAAATCCTCTCTCTCTTAATTGTTTTATCTCCTTCTTCTTTTGCTTTTCATCACCGATATCTTTAAGGAAGCCAGAATTAGCACCAACTGCAGCAGAAAGTCCATTCACAGAAGGTTCTTTACTCCCTTCCTGGTAGTCTACTACTTTTTCATATACTTCACTGTCATTTAATTCGTCAATTGAAGACACAATGGATGCTTCTTCTCCCATTAGTGCAAGACACTGTCGTTTTAAGGTTTTCCAATCCCAAAATTCTGGATCAAAGGGCCACTGAGTTTTCAGAACAAGTAAGAGCTCACAGCGTAGAGAATTTGGTATTGGAAGATTCTCTTCATCATATTTCTGGTCTGGCTGGTTATACAGAATTTCCACAGCATAATATGCATCTACTGTAGGCTCAATAAGAAATTCACTCAGTTGACAAGCTCGTTTAACTTCCAGATCATCAGGTAACAAACATGAAATGGTCTTGCAAATAGATATTTTCACTTCGGTATTTTCTGAAGCATCCAAGCGAAGAGCTTTTACACATAATTCTATACAGGTAGCAAGTCCAGCCCCTTCAGTCTGTGAAAAAGCAAACAGGAAATGTTAATCTACACTAATTTATTCTGTTGATCTACACAGATTTACTTTGGAACCTAGTTTTTAAAATCCAAATGTGCTTTTCTCAGAGTCTACACAATAGTGACATATGAAGAGATGGCACTCCTAAAGCTCTGCAGCTTAGTCTAAAGTTTATCTGTGTGAAGTGAACTGCATAGAGTGGCAGGAAAAAAAATCTCACAAAGAAACTAAGAAAAGATCTGGGCATGAGGTCATCTAATCTAGGCAAACATGCAAGTTATTTAATGTCTTTAACTTTTCATAAATCATTTGTAAAGCAGAGGACAAAACAGTACTTTGAGTAAAATCGCTGCTGTAAGCATTAAGGCAGATCAAAATTTTAAAGTATCTAATATGGTTATGTCTGACCCATAAGTGATCAATAAATGTTTATCATAAATCTTCCTAGTATGTACTTATAATCCTTCCAAAATACAACCTTCCTGATCCAATTACAAAATGAGAATGTTCTCTGATTCTCTACTTTGTTATTGGTGAAAGACTGTCACTTCTAGAACAAAATTTACCTATTATATAATAGTGAAGACTTTACATATTCAGAATTTCAATCATCTATTTTATGGCTGGACCAGCTTAAGAATTAGGAGTAAGCTGAGATATATAGCTAAATAAACAGAACTTTCTTCTACACTAGCATGCTGAATTCTTGTTAGACAGTAGTAATGAAGATAAGAGTCATTTGAAAGATACATGAAGAGATAAAAATGAGTTTTAAAGAATAAAAAGGAAAATGGATATTTAAGAAACAAGCCAGTCACAGAATGTTATCACATTTATTGGAATGGGATATTTGTGATACAGGATAAAAAAAAAAAGGTAAAAAAGACAACCAATATGGTCTCTATTTTCATAGGCAAAGAAGGATACAAAATATAATATAAAAGCAAAAGATTAGATCTGTGGACTAAAAGAAAACGGAGAGAAGGCAGCTAGGATACTGAACTAGTTTTTGTTTTAGGAAAAGCAAGGGCACAAAGGTGAAGAAGAAAATAGATAAGACAGGAAGAAATTAAGCAATAGGGAAGAAAGAACAAAGAAAAGTGAGACCATGTGAACTACTCTAGTTTTCACATAAGCCTAAGCAGTTACTCCTTTGTTACAATACACAAGGCATGTATGGTAAGTGAAGCTGCATATGAGAGAAGGCATACAAGAAAGCAGAGACCCAAAACGTTTTACAGGAATTAAAGACCAAGCCAACTACAAAGGTGATGTGCAACCATAATGTAGGAATTTCAGTCAGAAGGACTGGTAGGTACCTCTACTGTATAAAGGGTGAGAATTCTGGGAAAGGCTGTGATTAGTCTGAAAATTCAGAAAAAAAAGAAGAAAGAAATTTAACAAAGGATTCAAATATCAGAGAATTTTTGGAAGAAGGATGTGCCTTGGGGAAAATAGCTTTCTTCAGTGATACACTTTCTCTAGAAATGACACGATTCAAAAATTTATAAAACATGACTAAACTATTTTAGAGGGGCATCCCAGTGATATTTCCAATTCTGAATCCAAGGGTACATTTCAACTTATTAAGGCCTCAAAAACATTTTAATCTTGTAATCAAATCTGAAATTCAAACAAATAATGCCAACAAAAGAAGTTATCAAAATTCTCCTGATTTTTTTATCTTTGTATGTGTGCAATGGAAACTGAATCTGCAGTCCAGTACTGAGTCATGGACTGACATCACAATATGCTCTTAAAGTCAAGTTTGAATTTTCTGTATTACAGCAATTTTCTACATTACAATGTGATTAAATGAATGATTAACCTATTTTAAGGAATCTACTTAAGCCATCATCCAACAGAACACTTAAAGCTCCAGTTAAACTCTGGGTCGCAGAAAGCTAGGCATTATGAATTCAGAAGAGAAAAAGAGCCTTAGTGCCTTAAGCAAGCTTCTGATGAAAGTAAGAACGCCCTTCCCTAGTATCCCTGACCAAAAGTTATCCAAGGGTCTCATGTTGATTTCCAGTCTACATGTGACTGTCCATTCAGCCACTCCTTACTTATAACATTGTGTCTTAACCTGCTTTAAAATTCTTTAAATGGTTATCTATGCAGTTCAGGATTAAGCACAAATATAAAGTGGAATACAAAAGGGATTAACAACACTCATTTGTTCCAGCCTGTTTTCTTTTTTTTTTCCCCAGCCTATTTTCTTTCCAACCAAACAGCCAGGCAAATTGAGCTACCTATAGTTTCCCTAATATCCCATTCTTTCATTTGTCCTGACACCTTCCACTTTACATGGTTTTTTCTTCTTTCTGGGATTAGGAACTTCCTCCCTTTCTGCTTTGCTTGGCATTGCTATTTGAATACCAAAACAGACAAATGATTGAGATAACTCAATTTTTTAACTCATTCAGACCATACTTTACAGCAACCACTTAACTAAGCAATCTGCTCTCCCATGAGTCTCAACATTTGACCACAGTAGAAAGGCTCATTATTACACTGCAATTGTTCACTTTTTAACTTCAAAGTATCTAAGAAAGACTACATATATCTCATTAATAAAAAAAATGCACCACACTACTCAATTTCTTTGCAATTTCTCAATTAAGATTTAAGAGTGGGGATGTGGTGGTGCATGCCTGTAATCTCAGCACTCAGGAGGCTGAAGCAGTAGGACTGTTCCAACTTTGAGATCAGCCTGGGCTATACAGTGAGTTCAAAGTCAGTTTGGACTACATAATGAGACCCTGTCCAAACAAACATGTATTTAAGAGGGAAATGACCACTACATATGAGTAACTAGCTAACAGTCTTCAACAACTTCTGGAATTTTGAAAACCCCGGGAGGTTTAACCCAAATCAATAATCACGGGGTTATAATTCATCCCCTAGAAAATAGTTACATTACTATCTAGTCATTTAGGCAATTTAGGGGACTTACAGCTTCTTTAAAAGTTTCTTTCATCCTAAAATAGTAACAATCTTCGATTCCAGTTTTAAGATAAACATCTCTGCGTGGATTTCAGATAGTTAAAAAAAAAAAAGAAAGAAAAAATTTCATTCAAAAGGAAAGAAAATTTTAGGAGAAAGAGTAGTTACCATGTTGCAAATTATCCTTGTCAGACAGTCTGCTGGACTGGTCAACTTCTCCAAGATAGTTATATTTTTCTTTTAATTCCTTCCTTCCTTCCTTCCTTCCTTCCTTCCTTCCTTCCTTCCTTCCTTCCTTCCTTCCTAGATGAGTACTACTCAACAAAACTGTTTACGATGGGAATAATCTGTATCTGTGCTATCCAACATGGTGTCTCGATCATGCCACATGCACTGATTACCTAGACAGTGGCTATCCTAATGAACAGAACAACTCCTAGTCAAGCATTTTTCCCCACTCTGTGAAATGCCCTGCTTCTGATCAGGGAGTAAGGTCAAGGGCAGTTACATTTACCTAATGTAAATGCATCAGATTAAGACATGAAACCCAGAATTTAGGTTAAGGTCATGCAGTGGTAGCTAGCCAAGTTTTCTAGCTATCCTGTCTAGTTTCTAGTTCCATATCCCTTTTACTTTGCCAAGTCATTTGTTAAATTAGATGGTAAGTAGTAGCACAATCTGAATTTTAAAACTGTATAGTAGTATCCTAAGAAATTTATTGTGCCCTTGTAGTGTGTGTTTTAACAGCAGTACTACAAAACATAAAATGAAAAATCAAGATGTATTAATAAAGTTGATAAAAGGAAAAAGTACAAAACAGAATTTATTATTGTTCTTTACCCTGGAAAGAGAAATTACTTTGAGATAGAAAAATAAAGATATAAATAAGATGAATTGTCCAACTATAGACTGTAAAAGATACTGTTAAAAGGGAATAAAAAATGTCTTTTGGTTTATCCTTTCAAAAAAATCGTACATTAATTTAAAAATCTCAATTATAATAGTCAACCTCATTTGTAGATTCTATGAAATGATGACACCCTTTGAAGAAACTTTCTGTGTACATGTAAATAGAAACAAGTTTCATTCTTACAAGAGTTACTACCAAAACAAAACAAAACAAAACAAAACAAACAACAAATTTGGGCTGGTGTGTGGGTTTGATCCTTAATGCCCGAAACAAACACACACACATCAATAACTTGGATTCAAATACTTAGTAAATAAGTGGAAGTACAAATGCAAAAGCTCAATTCCCTCTTCAATTGTACAATATTATCTATACAATCCATCTATTGTTTTTTAATTTAATTACCATGTGTTAATATTTCCAGAAGTTCTTTTGATTTTTAAAAAACCTGCCTGCTCACTGTGATGTCTTTCTCATGCTTGAGTTCCTTACTTTTGTCTTTATATGTATTTTATAAGTTCATATGTAATTACATTAAAGCATTAGGTAAACAACCCTACTAGTGGTCCATGTTTTAAAAACTTTGATGGTGAACTCATCTTAAGCAGAGCTAGAATACTGTATTGACAGTATATCCCTTCAAAGTAGTTCTGCATATACTTCTGCAGTATATCCTAGGTTATTATCAGCTGAGGATTCTACTAGACATAGGGGATTTCTAAACTACATCACCAGGATATGTTTGGCAGATATAACGTTATGACTTAAGAGAAAAGATTTTCCTCCTCTGATCCAAAATCCAGTTAGATATATATTATGTTCTCTAACATCTAAAAGTGTTCAAGAGTATTACCTGTTTAGTCCACTTTTCCAGTGAAATTATGGTACTTGATAGGTCCAACTTTTTGTATTTAAGAAAGAGAAGGCCTAAGATCTAACTCTCCAACTTGAGAAAGCGTAAGACTTTATCTCTGATTTCCATATAGTTATCTTTTTGCCCTAACTCAAGTAAAACAAGAACAAATCTTAATCCTCAGTAAACTAAGCAATTAGTTTAAACTTGCTGTTCCAGTTTTTAGGTTCCTCTTCATTTTCAACCCTAGAGATCTTACTAATCATCTTAAACAATTTTAGGGGATTAAAAAAGATATTTATAAAATATTTGTGGCTATTCTGTATTAGATGGGTTTTTACACCATATAATCTGCCCTACCACTAGAAACCGAATCTATTTCTATATTCTACTTTACCCTATGTTTCCAAACAGTCACATTTATCAAAGTAATATAACACCTGGGAGTAAAACTGAAGTGAAAAAAAAAGCAGATATTAAAAAAATGCAGATACTTTCCTACAGGCTATAAGCAGACCCTCTGTTCTCAACTGCACTTTTAAATTTTTCTGGATTAAATGTTTTAGAGGAATAATAAAATCAGTGTCTAAAAGCATTCAATGAAAGAATAATTACTGAAAGAAGTGCCAAAATAATAATAAAAAGTCTTTTTTTAAAGACGATTTATGCATTTTAAATTAAGAAAAGATATCTTGAGTCTTACCTCTGAATTAATAACTTTAATCAGGAAGAAAATATGATATACAGTCTTCGTTAACAAAGAAAGTTGCCGGCACCTCTCTAGGTACACTTGTACAGATGGTTCTACCCTTTGCTGTAATTTACTCCAAAATAGAGTAAGTTCCCTTTAAAAAAAAAAAAAAAGGTTTAAAAGATAAGTTGGAGTAGTAATGTCATAATCATGGACTATGGTAGTCCAGTCATTACAACTGAAATTAAAACTACCTTCAGGTTCCAATTCTATATGTGGAATTTAGTTTAAATGCAATAGGTCCCTCCCGATTTTTTAAAGATGAAATAAAATCAGGATATAAGTTTCAATATTTTTCCAATTTCAGAGTAACATCACCTTTTGTTAGAAGCTTAATATTTAAACTTCTTATAAAATGTTAACTTTGAGCTACCTGTGAACTTTTAATTATGGTGACATAAAAACACAAAATATGTGCCTTTATGTTCAATGATAAAATGTTTTTTAAAAAAGCATTTATGTAGGATTAGGAGTATAGTTCAATGGTAAAATAACAGTTTAGTAGACATGAGATTCTGGGATCTGATCTACAATTGTGGAGAAAAAAAAAGATTACCATTTATCTTCTAACAAATTCAAAGTCAATCAATAATAATCACTGTTTTCAGATTAATAAAGATAGAAGAACCAGTTACAAGAGAGCCAGAGGTTCAACTCAGTGGTGGAGCACTTGCATGGCAGTGGGCTCAATCTCTACCTTCACAAACCAAAAAAACCCCAATAGAACAAAAAACAAAAACAACGACAACACAGAACCCATAAGGAAAAAACACATCTGTGCCTTAGCTGTTAAACAATAAAAAGCTATTGTGAAAAATAAAATGGAATCTATTTCAAATGCAGTGACAATACTACATTTTCATAGAAAATAATCTAGCTAAAGTTATCAGTTTGCCACCCTTATGCTTATTCTATTTCTCTTCTGTTCTTCTTAGTTAATTTTCACAAAATTCTACCTTGCTTCAATGCTTTCCTCAAGTATTGTCCTCAACACAGGCCTTTCATATTAATTTCCCTCAGTTTCTACTCCTAGGAACTCTGTCCTTTTCAGGATCTACTTGAATATAGTGGTACTGGACCTCAAATTCATGAACTTAATTTGTTCTACAATTTTAGAAAAGATGGCCATGTTTTTGTTTGTCACCCAATGCAGCCTGCAAACAAAAACAAATCGTGTCAAATGTTTCTGTTTCTGAATGAAATTATTTTCAAACAAGTGTTCATGAACTGAGGTACCACTGTAATTTTCTCATTTCCTTAAAATTTAACATGCATAATGTGGACTTCAAAATCTGTTTCTTACTGGGTGTGATAGTGTGATCCTAGCACTCTAGGATATGAAGGCAGGAGGACCCTAATTTCAAGCCCAGGATGGGCAATTCAGTAAATGAACAAGATCCCATCTCAGAATGAAAAATTAAAATGAGCTGAGGACATAGCTCAGCATGAAAGTTCTGAGTTCAACCCCCAGTACTATTAAATAGATGAACAAATTTTAAAAAAGGATGTTTCTCCAATGTTGGTTGCTTGAAACTCTAAATTGTTTGTAAGAATTCTCTAGTTCGATCTCTTCTGAAATCTAGTGTACAGTCATACATCCTATAATGTCTCTACCAACTACAGACCACATACAGGACAGTGGTTTCATAAGATTACATAGCCTAGTGATGTCATACCATCATAGCCTTTTTAGTTAATATAGGTATACAGTATACCTATATTATTCACATAATATGATATTATGATATTCACATAATGAAGAAATTACTTCTAACCATGCTTTCTTCAGAAAGTACCTTGTCTTTAAAACAAATGTGACTATACAGTACATGAAAAGAGTGCTTGTCATTCTTTTGCCAGTTTGTCAAGTTTCTAATACATCACTGCTGACCTATTAAACTATGCTTTTTAGCATCCTCAAGTAGTATCTCCGGCATTTCTTTCACTTCATATCACATCCATATGGAAGCTTTTGACATTTCCTAACACACTATTTACCAGCTTTATACCTGACTTTTCTTTCTCACCTCTGTACTGCCATTTCCTTTGTCACATCTACCTTCACTATTCATCAACCAATTCTCAACTGCTTCAAAGTGTTCATTATATACTTCTATATTGCTTTTCCTGAGTTAAAATAGGCTGCTTTTGCTTATCACACAGAATTCAGATTTAAGTTTTTAAACTAATATAACACATTGATTTAGTGATTATAGCTGAATTTCATGTTACGTTCTGTATTATATCTAGAAAATCTACTTATCTTTGATAAATACATCTTATTTTCCTTTTCAGAATCTACTTGCCTTTTATAATAATCTTCTATACTGCATGAATAATTTTCCCTTCATAATAAAGTTCAACTGTTTAGAAAATCTTGACAACTGTTACCATTAATTATTTTATTACAGTCATTTATTTGTCTATTCTATATTCATTTATTTTTCAGTATCACTTGGTACATATTCTTAAATATCAGTATGTTATAAACCAATTTTTTTTTGTTTCTATAATACCAATGCAACACTATAAACTAAGAAAGCTTTTGACTGACCATACAAACTTCAGTCTTAGCTAACACTAATCTAAGGCAGCAGTTTTTTAAAATTAATCAAAGTCAACATTTCTGTTACTTTTAGTTTCTCAAACGATTATGTATGTAAGAAGTTTGGCCCACTTGGGAAATGTGTCATATACAAGGAAGCATATGAAGGAGAAGCCTGAAGAAGTTAGGGGGACAGAATGATTTTTTGAAAGAAGGAAATGAACTACAGGTCCATGTAAGTAATAGCGGGTAGTTAAGTAGCTAAAAATATGCAGAGGAAAAAAACATACACATCAAATCACAGATAGGTTACACAATTGAAAAAGGTTTTGTGGTAGCATTAGACAAAATGAACTTTTCTTTCATCTTCCAACATTTAAAACTTTGCTGATCAGATGGCCATCATTGCTTGCTAAATAACTGTGTGGTCATTAATTCAAAAAATTTTAAAATTTAAATGTGAACTACTTGACAATCAATTTGTATAGCATATAATATCTGAAAATCAGCTTTTTGTCTTGCCAAAACTCAAATATATATAAAAATACTAAGCTATCAAAATCACCAAAACCCTATTTTGTATTCTAACTTAATAAATTTTTCTTTAAAAAATAAAAACTCACCAAGCACAGTACATATCTCCTTGTTGGAGCTGACGTGATAAAAATGCAGTACATAAAACAAGAGCATTTTTTTCATCACCTTCAGATTCTAAGTTACAGATCATTTCTAGTGCATCTTTGCAATCAACTTCTGAAATCTAGAGAAAAAAGAAATATTCTATAATATGGCTTTATATTAGAATATACCTACAGTACATACTTTAAATTTTTCATTAGATCTCTATAGATAATTCATCAGCAAAATGTCTGACTCAAGCTATGACATCAAAACTGGTCATTACTAGAACAAAGACTGGGCTGTAGTTAAAGATATATTCACAGCTAGTAAATATTAACAGTAATTCTGAGAAAATATTAAACACAGGAAAATCAATTATTTTAAAGAAATTACATGTGTTCAGCAAATAGTTAATTAAGTATCCTTTATTAAGTACATGACAATGAAAAAAGGAATCAAAACAATATTTTTACTCCACTTATGCACTGATTTAAAATGGAATACAATCAGAAAATTATTGAGTTCAGACTGATAAACTAGTGTCTGTTCATTGAAGAGGAGAAATATAAAACACTTTAAATTGCTAAGTCACTTAAAATAAGCTAACTTCAATTTTCCATGAGTCTTTACTATTTTGTTTTTCGTACAAATTTATTCCACTTCCAAACTGGCTAACAGCCACACATGTATACATATAACCTAGATGAAGGCAACTTGGTTCATTTAATGCTATCTTCACATCTTACTATAAAATTAATACTATCTCATTTTAATAATACATTATTTAAGACAAAGAGAATTCATCTACAACCTTGGTAAACATTTGGTATAAGACAAGGGATGAGATACAGGGCATACAATCAATCACAAATCATCTGTGTTCCACAGACAGAAGGCTTAATTCCAGCATAGTACAATTGACAGATGGCCAAAAGAACTGAACACCGAACACAAGACATTAGCACCTACATCCTTTCTAGTTGATCTTCTCACACATCAAATACTATGTAAACAAAAGTGTATGTGTAAAATGTAATGTGTTTAAAATGAACAAATGTCTAAATGGGTGATGGGGATAAGCTTAGGTCAATCTTTGATAAAAAAGATAAGAACTGTATGACAACAGATTCAGAGGTTCTGTATTTTTGTTTGCAAATGAAAGTGGGCCAGAAAACACCAAGTCAAGAAGATACCCAACTCTGTTTATGTAATTAGTATCGTTGATTTCTTAAATGAAGTATGAAGTTAGTAGCAGAGTTGGTTCATTATGGTACAGTGATTTTTTCACTACTCCTGTCTGCCACTTTCTAACACATCTTTTTCTAGAAGTAATTTTATTTAAACAAATAAAAATGGGCAGAGCCAGACACAGTGGCACATCTGTGATCCCAGTACTATGGGAAGATGAGGCAGAAGGATCACAAGCTGGAGTACAGACTGGGCAACTTAGTAACTCAGCGCGCCCTTGTCTCAAAATGAATTGCAAAAAAGACCTGAGGATGCACTGCAGTGTAAAGGTCCTGGATTCAATCTGCAGTACTGCAAACTAGGAGGGTATATTTATAAAATATTTTACAATATCTACAATATGTTAAACATATTGCCAAATATTTTATGCATATTACTATTTTATCAGAGCTTTTCCACTAGGAGTTATTAACATTTTATATATAAGGAATATGGGATTCAACATAGTTGTTATGTGTTCAACCTGCAACAAACAGTTTAAATGCTTGAGCCACAAATCAAATTTTGCCTAACATATATCAAAGATCAACACTCTTGCCACTTCATCGCACCATCTTGTACTGGAAACTGTATTAAATTTAAACAATTACCTTGAACCACACATGCAGACAAATATAGTCAACCCATGAGATTTTTCAATTTGTTTCATAAAATGTTAATAACAGTAACAACAGCTATTATTATTATCAGCTTCTTCAAAAATGGCATTGTCAATCCACACAAGAGCTTGCCATGTATGTACTAATACAGATTGAATGTCCCTTATCCAAACTACTTGAGACCAGAAGTGTTTGAGATTTTGGATTTTGGAATATTTGCATACACATAATATCTTGTGACTGGGATCAAAATCTAAACACTAATTTCTTTATTTTCATATACATCTTACATGCACAGCCTGATGATAATTTTATACAATATTTTTCCGTATTTGGATTTTGACTATGACCAATATAAAGCCAGGTGTGGCTTTGGTGTTACACTGGTGTGTAAAAAATTAAGAGATTTCAGAACATTTTTGATTTGAAAGTTTTTGATCAGAGTACTCAAGTTATACTTCTTAGAAAAAGGTCCAGAGAGGTTAAATTCCTTGAAAATTACACAGTGGCAGCATTAAAGATTTCAACACAGGATTACTCAGTCCATACCATTCCATATGCACAAGCATATCATGGCTCTATATTGCTAATTATGGACATATGCTTATTTAAGCATATGAGATTTGCTTTGAATGAGAATTTTTCTTGTTCTTCTAAAATCTGAGCCATTCCTGTGGCATGCCCACATGATTCTAAATGTATATATTATCTACAAAGAAAAACATTACCTCAATGAAATACGCTCATTAGCTTACTTTTAATACTGAAAAATACATGTTTCACTGCAATGGGTGATCATCTACAAGTATCTATATTTATCCACATCTATATACATAACAACTAAATATCTGCTATATTCAAATATAAGACAACCTCTTTTGTAGACATACTAACAAAATAATTCTCAGAGTGCATTTGAAAGCCTACATTTCCTAATCTGCCATGAGATGGTTCTTTAGGAAAAACATGATAAAGTCAATGGCAGAAACAATAAAACCATATTTAAGTTAATGACTGGATTAAAAATTATGAAAAGCGAGATACAGCTATCAGTAAACAAGAATTATTTTAAAAATCTATGGCCAGTATAATTCAGAATTAATCAGAATATTACCATGAAGGAACTATCTATTCTCTACAGTTTTGAAAAGTGAGCAAACTTTAAATACCAGAAAATTTACAACTCTGAACAAAGTATTTTAAACCATGGATGGGGACATAGCTCAGTGACACAAGCATCTGTCTACCTGGCAAGCACAAGATCCTGAGTTCAATTCCCAGTACCAATAGGCAACCAAACAAACTGGAATGATTTGGTAAAGAAATATTTTGTTGAATTCCTTATAAAGCAGAAAACTCAAAGATGCAAATAATATTTTTTAGACTTTAATATAGGTCTTTAAATTAAGTATTCAAAGGCATAAAATACTGAATACACTATATGCTTACAAAGTGGACTTTTCAATGTATTGGTTCTAATCACTAAAATGTATATGTTCTAATCACTTCAAGAATAGTTTCAAGACTGAGATTCATTTATCAAAGAGAAGTGCTTTTCATATAGAAAAGTACTTAACTGCTATCTATCATTACTAAGAAAATGTAAAAATGAAGCAATAAGCTATTGTTTAACACAGATAGCAAATATTTCAAAGGACTAATAATTTCTAGTGTTAGGAAAGAAGAAATTTCATACATTATTTTTTGGAAGCATATAATCTAACCTTATCTATAGATTATAGGTTCTTTGACCCAGCAATTCCACTTCCAGAAATTTATTCTACTCATATTTACCAGCAAAGATACAAGGATGCATTGTACAAGACAACAATCTAAGTGTCCATCACTTGTTAAAAATAATTACAAATCCACACTATGCAATTACCCAGCCATGGAAAAAAGAATAAGGTTGATCTATATGGAATGGAAGACAAAGACGTCAATGAGAAGAAAGTGACTAGCAGTCAGGGTGTGTTCATGTGGTTTTTAATACAGAAAGATATGTGCATATGCACAAAAAATGTAAGAAATCTTATATGTCAAATTTCAGACTCAAGTACTGTATTACCTCAGAAAGTATTAAATGAGAAAATGATGATTAGAAAGAGATAAGAAAGGACTTTAAGTTTATTTGAAAGGTAAAGCAAAAACACTAAAATAAACACTGCCAACCTACATCAAGAATCCAAGCCAAAGCTCATTCCTTCCAAAGATGCCAGATGATCACTCATCTCTCCCAGTGCCATTCCTCTGACATCTAGGTATAGCTGCTGTTTTCCTTGTCTTTCTCAGAAAGACCATCAATCCAGGCCATGGCTACATCTATTCCCATTATTCTCTAAGGAATAGGTTAAAAACCCAAATGCTTAACAAGAATCAGGCAAAAATAAATGAACAAAAGAGACAGACAAGAAGAGAGAGACTAAGATACATATGCCAAGCATATCTCTATGGAAAGGGGCAATAACGGGCATTATGGGGCAGATATAATGGGTGAGCCCTGGTCACAAATTAGCTAGTTAAAAAGATCTTAAAGTATTCTGCAATCAGATAAAACTGAAGCTATGGCTAAAATAATGTCAAACATAAATATCCTACACTAAACTGTTAGGCCATCAACATCTTTCCCTTTATGAAAGTGTTTAAAAGGTCACATTTTAAAAAAAATTGAAGCCAAGTACAATCAGTTTATATATAATTCTGACAGCTGTTTAGAATCAAGTTGCCACCACCCAGGAGCACATCAAAACTATAGGATTGACAACAGTCCTTTAAGTATATACAAGAAAGGGAACTCAAAAACATTCTAATTAAAATTAATCTCTCCATTTAAAAAATATTACTAACAAAGAAGTATACTTACCTCTTCGATTAACTTCTCATTTGGTGATGATGTGCAAAGACAGACAAGGTAAGTTTGCTTAAAACTACCTTTTGTACCAATCTCTGGATGATCAGAACACAGCTTTGCTACAGCAGTTGCTTGACTTAACTGATTTGTTTTGATTAGATGTTTAATTCTCATATCCAACAAGATGGGACCCTCAAAAGCTAAAAATTCATTCACTTTAAAAAACAAGACATAATAGATTATTAACATTAGGTAATAATTCATTTGCAATACAAATACTTATAAGGAATTTTTTTAAAACACAGGAGCTAAATACTTTTTTCTTTTTCTACTACTTTCAATAAGGCTATCATAAAATATTAACCTATAAGCAAGAAGAGGTATATTGCTAACTTTTTAAAGGTGTGCTGAATGTTTGCCCCTCTAAAAGTATCATCTGAAATGAGGCAAATAAACTATTTGATAAAAGTAATTCTGAAATAAAAAATTATTAAATTCTAAGTTATTAAAAATGACACTAAATTCCTACATCAGTTATTTGTGAATAATATGAGTCAGCATCCTAATATTTGCAATGCCAGTGCATTACACAATTATATGAGTAATTATGAAGGACATGTGGGTTTTCTAGATAAAGAAACTAAACTAATATTTTGTGTTCTTTATAAATGATGAATTCTTAGTTTCACAAAGCTTTTTTTTAAGTAGCTGTCTTAGAATGAGCTAACGTATCTACAGAAAAATAAAAACAGCAAAAAAGTTTGCCAAAGGACAAATTCCTTAAAACTGTGGGGGGTTTGTGTTGTTATTTTAAAAATACCATTCAATAAATCTCAAGATATGCCTAAGACATATTTAAGCACAATCAATTTCTAGTCTATTCAAATCTGTGAATTTCCTAGTACTTTTCTGGTCATCTACAAACAGGAATTAATTTTTATTGTTGGTATTTATGAAAGAAAATTTAAATTTTAACAATTCCAATTTTAAGCTTTAACAATTTCAAATTTAAGCTTTTCCGTAAGTTTTATCAGGATGCAAATCGTGTTTAAACATTTATTTGTTGATAATTACTCTGAAACTTTTGAAAAATTTTTAGTAATAAAATATAAAATTGCTTTAGTAATAAAATATAACATTACTTTCCTTAATTGTAAACAGATTAGAAGATACATCTAATAGTTTATGGGTTAGAAGATGAAAAATGAGAAAAGCTCTTTCTCTTTAAATATCCCAGGCTCCTTTCTAGCACTTTTATTTTTACATCTAACTGCACTCAATATTAGCATGAAAAGATTTTCTATCAAGTACTATGACTGTAGCCTTTCAGTATGAAAATCATGAATCTGTAAGTAATATAACACAGGATTCCAAATTTTATACTTTTGTTGAAGTCTAGGCCTCTGTACCTACTGCTTTGTTCTTTAGACTAAACCTGAAAAAAAAATTATAAAGACAACATACACAAATAAATGCGTACATTTCTGATACCTCTATCTTAGGAAGATAAATGGCATTGCTTTTTTAAATATCACATGACCCTATTACAGGATTATGTGATGGTGACTCTGGATCTCATCTTGACTGGATTAAGGGGTACCTAGAAGTGATGGGTTTGAGAGGATGCACTAACACATTGATGAGTTAGTTCACAGCAGAATGTGCTAATAGGAAGCAGCAGGGCCTTGCTGGAGGAAATGGTTCCTGGGAGTGGACCTTTGAGGAGTACTATCTTTTCTTGGGCCATTTCTGTCTCTCTTTGCACCCTGGCTGCCATAAAGTGAGCCGTTCTCCTTTATAATGCTCTCCACTATGATTTTTCTGCCTCAGAGCCAGCTGGTCATAGACTGAAACCTCTGAAACAGGCAAAATAAACCTTTCTTCTTGTAAGTTGACTTTTTCAGGTAATTGGTCATAGTGACAAAAATCTGAGCAATGTAGAAAATTAATACTGCAAGTACTGCAAACTATGTTCTCATAGTCCAGTTTACTACCAAAACAAAATCTGGGAAGATTTTAAATTGAAGATTTAAGAGAAATTAAGTAAGGTCATTTTGACAATAAATAAGTAGTTGACATTAGAAAAAAAGATTTAGTTTTAGATTTTCTCAGGAAACAATTATTGTAAAAGGAATTATTTTAATATTCTTACAACTCATAACTAACAGATTCTGGTGAATAAATTGTAAAGGCAGAAAATATCTAACAAAATGACGGCACTTCTAAAAGGTATCCTGAATAGTCCTGAAAGTCTCAATAGCACCACGTAAGTTAGAACAACAAACTGCAAATGTCTTCACTGTACTGAAAGAATATATATTGATATAAAAAGCTTCAAAACCATAGGTATTTGTTTTTAATGTCAGGAAATCACTACCACTTATGGCACAACAGATCTCAAAGAAATATGGATTACAGAGAAAGGACTTCATAGATGACTTTGTCCAACTCCATCATTTTGGGAGATGAATAAACTGAGGTTCACAGAAAGCAAGTGATTTCCTAAAGTCATACAGCCAACTAATGATAGAACCGGGACTAGAATAATGGGTTTATGATTTCTATCTTTATACAAAGCGGGACCAGAAATACGTATTTCATTACTGTCTCCACTTCTGGGTAGAATGATATTTTATAGTAGTAAACAGTTGTGATGCAAAATTAGCCTTTAATTGGTAATTACATATTCTGAAACTCATGAATCAAATGAATCAAAAGAAAACTAAAATACACTCCGATTAGTTCCTTTGAAAACTCATACATACCTCCCACTTCCTCCCTTATTTCCATTTCTCTTTCACTGATTTTCTTCTCATACCACTGCATCTTACACTCTATAACCTAGGTTATTCTTCCATATAGCAGAACTATTTGTTTTACTGTTTGTCACATTTAAGAAGTTTTATGTCATCTGAGTAGTTAGATGCATCAAATTTATCCACCTACTGAAGCCTATCAACAAAGGTAGATGATATAAAGTAACAATGAAGTACATGACCTTCTGCCAGTTTGAGAAAGTAAAAATAACCCTCTTTCTATAAAATGCCACTTTTATAATACTCAATAAGAAAGTATTAGTTTCTACATTAAAGATAATTAACTTTAAGATGGCTTTGCAGCATTTCTAACTTGATGTTTCAGAAGAATTTCATAAGCATACAAAAATCTCCACACCACTGTTTATGTAACTTCCAGGTCATCTATTTAGTTGTGCTTAAGCTACAAACTTATGAGTTGGTCTTTAAAATGTTTCCTTCTTACAGGTTACCCATGCATGCAATCCATTAGGTCAGTGATGGTGATGCTTTTAATGAAAACTATTAAATAGCCCACTGCGGCATGTGTGCTACAGGCTCACCACCACTGCATTAGCTAGTTCTGTCATTCTAAATACTTGATTTTATTTACTTTTTCTCCACTTTCATCTCTTACCACCACAACCTGATCCTTCAACCCAAATCACTCAGACCACCTTGAAGTGGTGTGCTATTTTTCTCTATCAACTCTTACTAATATTTCTCCACTAGGAACCACTAGTTTTGTTTTAAAAGTGCACACATGATTGTCCTATCTTTTTAAAACCTTTCAGTGGCTTTCCTTTGCCTTCAAAGGGTAAATCACCAAATTCTCCTCATGGCCTAAATCACTAGAGTTATTTGTCTTAGAAATGATCCAGCAGTTAGGCAAGATAAAAAATAGTAGGAGATGAAATGACAACAAAAAAATCATCTCTTTCAGCAGATGACATGATCTTATGTTTAGAAAGTCCTAAAAGTCCACTAAAATACCTACTAGAATTAATGAATCTAATAGTTGGAGGATACAGAGATCAACACACAAAAAAATTAGTTCCTATGTGAAAGTTAATTATTTTTAAGTAGATTACAACTTACAAGCTGAATTTCTGTGAAAACTTGGTGCACAAACTGTATATACAACCAATAATATGTCTGAAGAGGAAGTTAAGAAAATAGCCCCATTTACAATAGAATCCAAAATAAAAAATACTTAAAAATAAAGCTAACCAAAAGCTCAAAGACTTCTATAATGAGGGCTATAAAAAATGCTGAAAGAAACTAGAAAGTAACCAAACAATTGGGAAGACATATTGTGTTCATGAACTTGAAGAATTAACGTTAAGATATCCATATTACCCAAGGAAATCTAAAGATTCAACACAATGCCTATTGAAATCTCAATGGTAGTAGCCACAGAAAAATCCATCCTAAAATTGAATAGACTCACAAGGAACTCTGAATAGCCAAAATAATTTAACATACTACAACAAAGTTGAAGTCACCATACTTCCTGATTGCAGAACATCTTATAAAGCTGGAGTAATTAAATCAGTATGATACTAGCATAAAAAGACACATCAATCATGTGATAAAACACAGTCCAGAAAGAAAATTCAGCATATTTGATTTTCAAAAAGGATGCTAGCATCTATTTGCTCAACAGGTTTCACTCTGCAATTCAATAATTTGTAGGTGTATTATTTGTGTGTAACTTTACAAGTCTTCTTATTGCTTTGTGTAAAGCATATAAAATTTCAAAGTATAAAACACTCCTTTATATTGCCTGTAAAAAAAACAAAAAGCAGGGCAAGACAACTAAATGGAGAAATGACATCGATAAATAGTGCTTGAAAAACTTGATATCACAGGCAAAAGAATGAAGTTGGACCCTTTTCTTGCACCATACATAAAAATTAACTCAAAGTAGAATAAAGACCTAAATTTAAGATCCAAACTATTAAGCTCCTAGGAGTCATAGAGAAAAAACAATGACACTGGAGTCGTGTATGGTTTCTTGGCTATCAAAGGTACAGACAACAGCAGAAGCAAACCAATGCAACTAAATCAAACACTTTTGTCCTTTTGATACAATCAAGAGAGTAAAACAGTAGTCCATAGAAGAAGGCATTTGAAAATCATTTATCTGATAGACAGTTAATATTCAGAATACACAGTGAACTCTTGTAACTCAAAAAGAAGAAAATCCAATTAAAATAGGCTACGCATTTAGATATTTCTCAAAAGATGACAAATAAATAAGCACATAAAACACTACAAATCATCAAAGAGCTGGAATTCAAACCACAATGAAACATGTCAAACTCGTTAGTGTTGATGAAGATGTGGAGAAACTGGAACTTTAGTACATTCTTAAGATTGTAAAATGGTACAATCTCTACAGAAAACAGTATAACTGTTCCTCAAAAATTAAAAATACAATTACAATATGATGTATCTACCACATCTCTGAGTATCCAAAAGAATTAAAGGCATGTTCTTTTGTTTGTTTTTGTTTTTGGTACTGGGGACTGAACTCATGACCTTACCCTTGCCAGGCAGGTGCTTAAGCCACTGAGCTAAATCCCCAGCCCTAAAGGCATGTTCTTAAAGCAAGAGTTGTCCTTTAATGATTAGAGCAGTGTTATTCACGACAGCCACGAGGGTGGAAGCAATACTTGGACAAGCTTGCAGCTTTAGAAACTTCCCTTCACAACTATGGGACTGGGAGCTGCAGCGCTCAAGATTCAAGAAAGAACTGGCAAGTTGAAAAAAATGCAACTCATGTAACTGTAAGTTATCTCAATAAAGAAGAAATGAAGGTGCCTAAAGAATTCAGTGGGACTGTGATGAGAATGCTAAATTCACATTTTAAAATCACATATACAGAAGGAAAAAGGTGACTCAAAACTATAGCTGTAGCTTTAGTGCTAGAGACCTGGTATTAACATACATGAAATGCTAGTAAGCTAAAACACAAAAGCAAATAAATCTCTGGCATTAAAACTGGGAGAGGTGATAACTTCTTGAGAAAGGCCTAGTGGTTAAGTGTAAATATGTTACTTATGATGTCACAGAGAAGAATTATTTTCTTATGATGATTCTTTTAAGTTTCAGATTTAAAAGCTAGGACAAACAAGAGTGTGTGTGCAGACACAAAATGTACATTTCAAAATGAGGCTGATGGTACATTTGCAAAACTGCAGAAGAAGGACAGATGTAACACTGGATAAAAGTCCAAAAATTAATTGTATTTTAAAAAAAGCTTGCAAATGTTTGAAAAAAATAAGCATGACTAGTAAGAGCCAGGATACAGTTTTTTGCTTTGTTTTAAGACGATATATTGGGAGAAAGACAGATAAGAAAGAGGACAGACAGCTACTGTGAGGTAGTAGGAGGCTTCAGAATTGAAAGCCCCAAACATACAGTTTTTAAACAAAAATTTGGTCACACTTCTCACAGAAATTAAAACAGATCACACTCAAATGTAAAATGCAAAAATATAAAACATATTAAAAATGAAAAAACACCTGTAAATTGTTGAATTTTTTAATAGAATAAAGTAATGACTTGTAAAAATAAAAACGGAAAAGCTGGATTTTTAATAAAATGTGGAACTTCTACTCTGCAACTCACTGCTAGGAAAATGGAAAAGCAAGAGTAAAGGAAGAGATATCCAAAACACCTATCTGAAGGACTTATTATATTCCAAATACACAAACAACTGGAAAAACCCAGTAATAAAATGACTCACTTAAAATGTAGCCAAAAATATCTGAACAGATGCTTCACCAAAGATATACAGATGGCAAATATATATGCAAAAAGATTTCAATATCATTTTTTCATTAAAGAAATAGAAATTCAAATAATCTGATAGCACAGTATGCCTATTAGAGTGGCTAAAAGACTAAAACAGTATCAGTGTCTGGTGACAGTCCTAAGAAGCAGGAACTACCATTCACTGCTGACGAGAATAGAAAATAATGCAGGTACTTCAAAAAAGTTTGGCAGTTTCTTACAAAGTTAAACATAGACTTACCATGATAGAGGAATCATACTCCTACATGTTTATCCTACTGATGTAAAAACTTACATTAACACAAAAACCTACATATAAATGTTTATAGAAATGGTAGCAAACAAGATGTTTTAGTAGGTGATACACCATGGTATATGTATGTAATTAAGCACTATCCAGCTATAAAAAGAAATAAACTATTGAGCAACATAAAGATGTGGATACATGTTAAATGTATACTACTACATAGAAGAAACCAGAAAAAAGCTCTAATTACATGACGTTCTGAAAAAGAAAAAACTATAGAGGCAGCATATAAATCAGTTGTCAGGTGTTTGGCAAAAGGTTGAGTAAGTGAAACACAGATGATATGTTTAGGGCAGTGAAACTTCTTTATAGTACTTTAATGGTGGGAAGATAAATGACACTGTGTATTTATCAAAACCAATGTAAAGGACAGGGGTTTAGCTCAGTGGCATAAGTGCCTGCCTGGCAAATGCAAGGTCATCCCCGATACAAAAAACAAACAAACAAACAAAAAAACCCCACAAAAAACACAACCAAAAAACAAAAACAAACAAAACAACCACCACTACCAAAAAAAAAACCCCCAAAACAAACAAACAAACAAACAAAAAACACAGCACAGAGGGAATTTTAAGGTAGGGAAATTTTTTAAAAATCAGGAAATTGGGATAATCTAGGATGGAATGCAGAATAGAACAAAAGAATCTAACTTTATTACAAATACATGAAAACAAAAAATCTCATCGAAAGGTATAGGGAAATAACATGGCAACCGAATTAAACTTGGAAATGATTATGGGCTGGAAGAATAAGGCAAAATCTTGACTTTTACAACCACTAGCACAGTACACTGGTAAAGCTGTTTCCCACAGGGTACACGCTACCTGAAGTCACTATATTATATACTAAAATTGAGTTGATGGCTAGTGGTGAGAGATGTCAGTGTAAAGAGGCTACATATGTGATTCCAATTACATGATCTGTTGAAGTTGGAGGCTACAGATAACCAAGGGGGAGGTAACTTGAATGGTTCTTGTGGTAACAGATTATAGAGTTGGAGACATCAGTATGAATTCACATATAGTTTAATATAGATATGGCTGGTTACTATAATATATATATATATATATATATATATATATATATATATAGTAGTATACATAACATAAATTTCTTTGCTCTGTCCACTGAGAAGACCTAGAAGCACTGACACTGCAATAGCAACAGGCACATTCAGTGACCATATCTTGGTTTCTAACCACTCTCCAATAAAAAGAAGCAGGGTTTCTTGGAAAAGTCCCTGATTTTACAGCTAGGCCAAGAAATATGCAAGTTGATCCTGGAGTAGCTTAATGCCAGAAAGCTAAGAAGTAGCTCAAACCAAAACCCATAAAACCTATGATGACAGAATTACATAAATGAGATACAAGTCATCTGAAGGAGATCCCATTGACCTGAGCACAAATCAAGAAGTGCTGGATTACAACCGAATTAGAAAATAAACATCTACAAGTCCATATAGATATAATTAATGACTAAATAAGTAAGTGGGAAAGAATAGACAAAACTGTGTAGAATTCTAAATAACTGATGTACATACTGCTCCCTCTGGGACATGGAACACAACTTCCCCCCGCTTAAGTACCTTCAAAGAGGACAGAATGAAAGCAGTAGGGAAGTAACTTGACATTGGAGAAATCTGATACACAGAATCTTAGGTGGTAATGGTTCACATCAACAGGGATAACTCATACTGATAATACGTGCCCTTCATATGATGATACTCTGTGGTCTTTTTCCCTAAAATCCATAACCCCAGTCTAACCATAATAACACCACTGAAGAAATTCCACTTGAGGGACATTCTAAAAATGCCTGACCAGTACTCCTCAAAACTGTCAAGGTCATCAAAAACAAGGAAAGTCTCAAAAACTGACACAACCATTAGCAAGCTAAGACGACGTGATGGCTAAATGTAATCTGGTATCCTGGATGGTATCCTGGAACAGAAAAAGGACATTAGGTAAAAATTAAGGAAACCTGAATGAAGTATGGACTTTAGTGAATAACAAAGTATCAATACTGATTAACTGTGACAAATGTACCATACTAATACAAGATGTTAGCAACACTGGAAACTGGGTGTGGAGTGTATGGAAAGACTTCATAATTTTTCATAAATCTAAATCTATTCCAAGATAAAAGGTTTAATTAAAAAATAATACATTAAGTTAAACTAACTTCAATATTGAACTTTTTGGAAGCTGGAATGATGGCAGATCGATAAGTAGCAAAAAAAAAGCCTCTCTGGGAGAAATAGCTCAGATGCCGGAATTTGACATCATGGAGAGTACTAGACAAAAGGAGATGGATTCTCATAGCCAGGGAGAAACTACAGCGGGGAAAAAGACGGAAGAAAAAAAAAAAGGGGAAAGGAGAGGCATGGACAGAAGGCTGTAGCCAGACACGTTCTCACTGGAGCTAATCCCACAGTGTTCAAGATGCCACTGGAATCCAAGGACATGCGGTCGTGGTGAAACTGTGGATTGACAAGCCCTGGAGTCCTCAGCAGTAGGATGTGGTCGCAGAAGGATCTGGCAGAGCAGGGGGTGGAGCAAGTGTGGAGATCTGCACTGGCCCGTGGCGATTTTGTGTGTAACTTAGTCCTCCCACAGGATTGGGTGACTGACTGGGCAACATTTTGGAGTCAGGCAGGACAAGACCAGATCCAGAACTGTAGCAGTTTCAGTTAGCCATTCCTAACACAGAGCAGACTGGTGAGATTTGCATGGACTGAGTCTCACCTCTGTGCAAGATTCAATAGCCAAGGACAAAGTTTCCCCTGAAGATATGCAAAATCAGTTCCGTCCTTGCAGCACACAATCTAACGTGGTGAAGACCCACAGTAGCTGATCAGCTCAGACGGGAGGGGCCAGCCTGCACCACCCATGCTTCTACCTCAGTGGTCATCAGCAGACTGGTGAGGGTAGCAATCCCTACCCAGCATGCTTCAGAGTAATCATAACCAATACAGGAAGTGCCAGAGACTCCAATTATCCACTTGTCTGGAAGAATCCAGAAACATGACAAGAGAAAGAAAGAAAAGGAAATCTCCAGCTCCCAACACAAACACCAATGGCCTGGGGGAGGTAAACACAGAAGAGAGGGCAGCACACCTGAAGTACTGGAAGCGACATCATCTGACAACAAGAAATATCTTTGTGACATTATAGAAGAATTCAAAACAGAAGTACTAATACAAGTAAAGGAAGATATAAGATTAATAAAAGAAATGCTAAGCACAACTCAAGAAGACACAGATGAAGAATGGAGAAGCATAGAAAAAGGAGGCAAACCTTTGATGAAGAATATAAAAAAAATCTAGAATACATGAAGCAGATTCAAAGAGACTATCAGGAAACTAAAAATGCCACTGAAAGCTGGCAAAACTGCTTGAAAGAAACTAAAGATAGACTATTAAAACTTGAAGACAGGTTTGCAATGTGTGATCGCGAAAGGAAAGATCTCTTCAAAATAATAAGGAACCAGGAAGTAACAATACAAAGGCTAGAAGATGACAAGAGGATCTATAACTTAAGAATAAAAAATGAGGCCAGGGATTTAGCTCAGCAGCGTAAGTAAGCGTGCCTAGCAAGCTGCCTAGCAGGCGTGAGGTCATAAGTTCGATCCCTGGTACCAAAAATAAAATAAAACAAAATAAAAAAATAAAATGTCATCAAAGAAGCAGGGTAAACACAAATGAAATATAAAGGTTATTCATAGAAATAATTAAAGAAAACTTCCCATCGACACAGGAAATGGTACTCAGATATATAAGGCATACAGAACTCCAGCCACCTACAACCAAAATAGATCTACACCCAGATATATAATAATCAAGATCCCAGAAATTCAACACAAGAACAGAATATTAAAAGCTGTCAGAGAAAAGAAACAGATCACCTATAAAGGAAAACCCATCAGAACCACAACAGACTCCTCAACACAAACCATCAAATTAAGAAGAGATTGGAGTGAAGTATTCCAAGCCCTAAAAGAAAATAACCTCCAACCCAGACTGATGTACCTGCAAAACTATCTCTCAAAATTAATGGAGAAACAAGATGCTTCCATGACAAAGAGGCACTGGGGGAGTTTGTGACCACCAATACAACCCTACAAAAAATACTGAAGGACATTCTAGAGAGACAGAAAAAGAAAAAAAAAAAAACCATGGTTTCAGGAACAGTAGCAGAGAGGCCTCACTGAACGGGGCAGACAGGGAATGGAGGGGAAAAGTAGACAACCAACAGCAGAAAAATACCATGGCAGAGATGAGGCAGACAAGGTTGGCTATAATCACTAACACAGATGCACAGATGGCCTCAATACACTAACAAAAAGAAACACAGGCAGAGGAGATAGGGTCCATCAAGAAGATGCTCTATATAAGAAATATAATTAACCTGAAAGAGAGTTTATGGACTGAAAAGTCAAAGATGAGAAAATAATGCTATATGTCACAGGGAACCAGAAAAAAGTGGAGGTAGCTTGCCCTTCAGCTGCAGATTGGTTGGAAAGACATAACACTTTTATACAATGGAGAACTACTCAGCTGTAAGGAAGGAAAACTTTGAGGCTCTTGTAGATAAAGGAATACAACTTAAGATCAAGCTCAGGGGTAAAAAGGCTCAGAACCACTTAGGTAAATAGCGGACTGCCTTCCTAATCTAAAACTAAAGGAGTCAGTGAGATACAAAATGTACAATGTACCCTGTGAAAGTGAAAGGGGAGGAACTGTCTAAATTGGGAAGGCAGAGGACATTATTAATCTTGTATCATGATTTGAAACCCACATCATTCTCATGGCTCTGTTTAGTTTGATTATATTCTGTTGCAGTTTGTCTGCTTGTACTAGATCTGAGGGCACAGACAGCTATTCCAAAAATAGCAGGATATACTACGGTAACCATCCTTAATTTTTTATTAATTTAATCTGAAGCCCTGTATTACTTACACTGTCTCATTATGACTGATTTTATTTGAATCTAGTTTGTTAGACTGTTGTCTTGTCTTGACTGATTTTATTTGAATCTGTTATGTTTGATATTATCAAGTCTGAGAGTATAGGCAACTACTCTGAAGATGACAAGATTCACTAGGATATCCATTCTGGTTTGACTATTACCTGCTTTTGAAGTCCTACAATGTCTTCAATGCTTTGTTTTTATTGATTTTGTTCTGTACTGCTATGTTCAATTTTACTATGCCTGATGATATGGGCAATTCTATTGAAGATAACAAGAGACATCATAGTAACCATTGTAGATCACCTTGTACTGTGGTTTTAAATCATGTACTATGTCCATTCTTTTGTTTTGAATGACCCCATTTTGTTTTCTTTCTCATTTGGTTTTATTCTTTTCAAAATAAAGTGCCCACTGATTGCAAAAAAAAAAAAAAAATTGAACTTCCTTACTTAAAAGAACACTAACCAACCAGTGGTCATCAAATCCTTATAGAAAAAAAAAATAAACACAGCAATGGGCCAGACATAAAGGAAACATAAATAGGTGTATTTTACAAAATAACAATATTAAAATGTATAGATAAAAAGACTGAAGGCAAGTAGGAAGATTTAAGTATCAAGAACCTGTTTCTAGACACAATCTTTTTATGCTTATAATCAAGGACCCACATTCCAAGAAGGTACTCTTATTTAATAAGACCAACTAATGAAAGGAAACTGGGAAGGGCAAAAACCTTGAATAACGCAGGATTCAAAAGTATTTTGACAAGTTAATGAGAAAGAATGGATGGAATAAAGTGAAATTAAATGAAGAAGTAAAATTTTAAAACATTCTTATTTAAAAATTTGTGATTTTAATAACTTAACTGAGAAGAATGATATGTTTACTCAAAAAGGCAATGTCATCTTAGGTCATACTAAAATAGAAATTAAGATGAAGAGGATGAAGGAGTCACTGATCATATTTAGGATAAAGATTAAATACTGAGAATTATACATTAATGAGAACAAGAACAGCTATAAAATGCACTTGAATATAAGGAATCATGACTATAGATTTAAAAATCATGCCACAGCAGGAAAGTCTTCAGTCTACATTTAAAAAGAAGACAAAGCACAGATATGGTGGTATTCTTCAAAAATTGAAATTATTCTTGGGCAAAAGAGGGATTTATACTTTATTTGCTACAGCTTTAGGAAATAGCAGTAGACTCAACAGATGAACTTTAAAAATGTAGTTTTTGCAATGAAGATTTTTCTAACAGCAGACTAAGAACAGACTGAAATATATAGTTACTACTCTATAGAGTTATTTATGTGATTGTTTTCAGTAATGTTTTAGGGGGGAGTTAAAACTGGGTGACAAGTAACTGAGCATTAAGTGCCTTTCCAATCTACAGATTATGACAAAAGGCACAAATAATATGTTAAGAAGGCATAAACATTCCTGACATTCAAAACCATCTACTTATGTTGGTTTAGTTATTAGAGTTACCTTACTCTAGGATATAAAAACCTTAAAGTTAAACCAGCATTTCTGTCCTGTCTTCCCTCACTCTTTCAAATGAAAGAGCATTCTTTTGGATTAGATAGGATGTAGTTGGGCATGGTGGGCATGCCTATTATCCTAGTGCTTGAAAGGCTGAGGCAGGATCGTCATGAGTTTGTGGTTAGCCTGGGTTACATAGTAAGTTCAAGGCCAGCCTGTATTACAGAGACTTTGTCTCAAAAAACCCCCAAAATAACAAACAAACATGCAGTAGATCCACATTTAACCAATTAAAAAAAAACCTACCAAAACAATTCATGGTGGATTATTCAGTGTTCAAATGCTACAACAAAACTTCACAGGCTTCACTATGAACTCATGAGTATAGTCTTTAGAAGTACACTGATAATTATGAGATGTTACTTTACTTTCTAAACTTGATACAGAACACATTAAGTTAAAATAAGGGACTAGTTACAGCATATAATGTGCCTTATCTTTGAGTGCCCACATTTGAAAATGTAAACAAATTAGTACTAAGGCACAAAATGCTAATCCCTTCAATTTTTTCAAAGAAGGAAACAAACACACTCTTTTGGTTCATGTGATTATTTAACCAAGAAAATTTCTACATAACAGAAAACCAAGTAAAAATTATGGTTGCAAATTCTCTCAAATCATTTGGCTGCTTCACAAACTGTGTTAGAATCTGACTACCTACTTCAATCAGTCTACTCTGCAGAAACTCTTCCTGGCTACATAGTTCAAATTATCCCAGTGGCTATGTCAGGTAAAGATCAAGGGAAAAAACAAAACAAAACAAAACAAAACAAAACAAAACAAAAGAAATGGGCAGAGACATCTGTTAGTAGGTACAATGTTAGGCACATTGAAACAAGGAAACTGAGTACATTGTCTTTTAAAATAGTTTAAATCTCTAACAAGATAAAGGCTTTCCCTGCATTTACATAACGTATGAGATAGCAAAATGGTATTTAGAAGTTAACAACAGAAAAAAGCTGCTAATCTTCCACGTAGGCCAATTTTACTGGGCTAGGTTCAAACAGGGGATTAGTACGAGAGAGGTTGCAGACTAACTTTAACTCCTGGCTCTCTCTCTTATCACTACAAATGTGATAGAAAAGTTGTGGAGCTTTTGTTTGTTTTATTTTGTCTTGGTACTAGAGCCTGAACCCATGGTCTCAACACTGAGCCATATCCCTAAACCATTTTAAATTTCTTTTTCTTGTTTACTTTTTTTTTGAGACAAAATCACTGAGTTGTCCAGGCTGCACGTCTCATGATCTCTCTACCTCAGCCTCCCAGACTGCTGGGAACACAAAAATGTGCCAACACACCCAGCAAGACTAATACTTTTAAATCTTCATTTTCTCATCCATAAAATAGGGAAAAGGAACAATAAAGATCCTACCTTTACCATAGGATCACTGTGAAGGTTAAATTAAACCATGAACATAAAAGCATTTTCCAAACTCTAAAAAAAAACATGATAAAACTAGATATTACTACTAATGTATCACATTCAACACTTTTAAAAGTTGAAAAGTCCAGAAAGATATATATTTGATGCTAGAAATGAACCACATTGGTGCTAATCTATTAGGTATAAACTTAATATTTCAACTTTCAAATTTATTATCTTTCTTAGTATTTTTAAATGATGATCTATTTTCCAACTCTCCAAGGTCCTGAGAACATTACTGTGATATCCATGAAGAAAGGGATGCTAAAAATAAACGTCTCATGAGAACTACGAAACAGCTAACACAGTACAACTATCAGGAAAGTATGGGGAAAACGTGAAGAAAGGTTGGAACAAGTGGCTGGGAGAAAAGTTCAAGGATGGGTTGGGCAAACATTTGGTAATTATCACAGCTTCAGAGGAGCTCCTAAGGAATTGGTTAACACTCCGCTCCTTATGATCTTCATTACTGCTGTCACATAGTAAAATCACCCAGAGTTTACCATCCAAAAAACAAGAAAAGCAGCAATAAATCATGGAAGGAGCAAAGAGTGGTACATGTATATCCTTTCCCATTGGAAATACTAATTTTTTCTCATTAATTTTTCCACTTCAATACTTGGGGAAAGGTTAGAATGAAATCTGGGCACACTTCCCAAAAATAATCTCAAGAAATAAATGTAGACGACAATTGTGCTTTTTCTTCATAATAAACGTAATTTAAAATCTGAATATTGTCGCATATATAAGTGATACTGGCTATCTACTTCCTAAAGAATACCTGAGTTTAACTGAGATCTTTAGCTACCTGAGTTCATATAACAAAGCACAACATGAGACTGAATAGTAAACTAAGAAAGAGTACTAATCTCAGAGACATAAGACTTGAGGATTCTAGCAGTAATTTAAAGAAACTCACCTAACTAGCCTGCTTTACTATCTATCCAATATACTTTACTATCTATCAAATATCTATCAAATAAATTTTACTATCTATCAAATAAGCTTATTTTCAAATGTAAGCTAGATTATCACCTGTAAAGACTTGACAGAGGAACTACTCTGTTCAAAAGATATTAGGAAAATAATTTCAGTTATCTATTATTCTAAGACTGTATAATTTTTTTTTCTTAGGTTGGCCTCAAACTTACATCGATTTTCCTACCTCAGCATCCCGAGAGCTGGGATTATAGGTGTGTTCCACAACACCTGACTTACAATCTTACAAATACATCTTCCCCTAAATAAAATAAAGGTAAAGGGTTTCAAGTGCTTTTGGTGAAATTTAATTAAATAGACCTTCTTTGGGCTAGTTGGAAATTAATTATAACTAAGCAACTTTAAGTAATTTTTCTAGACTAATAATTCTTTCTTCTCCCCTTCTCTCTCTAGAAAATTTACCTTTATCCTTATCCAATGGTTCCTGGGAAAGAATACTGCACAGTACCGGGTTTTTCCACACCCCAGTCTCTTGAGCTAGAGTAGCTAAAAAATGCAATTCACAGCTGCCATTCTCCATCAGCTTTTCATGAGCTACCTATAAATATTAAATAAACATCCAAAGAATTACAACAAATTTTTAAAGCAAGCTTATTAGGTTTTAAATATAATAAACTTTTGAAAAATATTTTAATCTTTAAAATGTTATGTCAAATTACAAAATGCTGAGTTCCTTTTGATACTTAAAAATGAACCTCAAAGATAAAAAACCAATTGTTAAATCTTAAATAAGAACACTTATAGAAATAAATATGTAATTTTTTTTCAAAACTTGAATGAAAAATAGTTTCTCTGGGAAGTCATCAGAGTATCTACAAGATAAAAGACCTTTAATATTTGCATTATCTCAAGTGACAATTTATACAAATTCCAATAAAAGGAATTTATGAGAGTAAAATCAAATCTGTGATTTTTCATTTATTCACTACACAATCATTATAATTTCACATTACGTGTGATACTGACCCATGTTTTCTAATTGTTCCTAAGTGGCATATTTTTCAGTTCATGAACGACCAACAGTTTCTATTCAATTTAGAAAATGCTGAGAATTTCTGTAAGTACTAATGAAGATAGTAATAATAAATCCTTCTTTACAGGGCTTATTCCCTAGTGAGAAAATAAAAAAATGTTTAAATAGTTCAACACAGGGAAAATAAAGTTGCTAACTAGTTATAAGCTAACCCTGAAGAAACGCTAATGAGAAAGCAAAGTGTCGCAAAAACTCTTAAAGCTGCATGTTATGTTTAAATAAAAATACTATTTCTCACAGCCATACAAAATCTTTCTATTTTAACAAAGTTCAAGTACTTTAAGAAATTTTCTTTCAGCAGTGGCTTAACAGTCAGGGTCTTAAAAGTTATTTCCTGGTACTGAGGTTGTAGCTGACTGGTACAGACCTTGCCTAACACACACAAGGTTGGGTTTGATTTCAAGCATGGCCCCCCAAATTCTTTATTAATATATATATATGTATATATATATATATACACATATACATATATATATTTTAAAACATCAACTAGTGTTTTTGTCTCAAAAGTGAAATTTACGTTTGCCTTATGCTGGCAAACAATATCAGTAGGTTGTTATGTATTGTATTTGTGAATAAATGATATACTTATGAAAGCAATGAAAAGCTTTGAAATAATCATTTAAAAATAAACATTGGGAGCTAAACACATGTTACTAATATGCTAAACTAGAAATGGCAAGATCAACAAGTTAGTTGCAGTGTGACAAGACAAGGTACTTTCATTTCAAAAAACAGTTAATAAGCATCTACTATCTAAGACACTAATAAGCATCTACTATGTCTAAGATACTATGTGGAATCCATCCCTGGAGACAAATTTTTAACATTTAATATTAAAATAGAAAAGCTGGATATCTCAGCTTAACTAGAGCTTATTTCACAAGATTCTAAAATTTAAGACTAATCCTCTTTAAAATATTTCTTAAAGAGAAACTTAACGCCAGAAAATATTTTGCTGGCCTGAGAAACGCAGAGAGAGAACTATACAATTTGAAACTAGCTAAGAAAAACATACTTTTTGACTACCCAGTTAACTGAAATTCACCTAAGCAATAATATAGCCAGCATAACCTAGTGCTTGAGATAAAACTTAATATTTTAAAACAACTACATATTAAATTGTGTTATATTATGCATAAGTAGAATAATAGCATTAAATAAAAGACAAGGCATGTGTTTTCAGATTTGGAGGAAAACCATGGACTTCGAATAAAGAGCTCTGGTTCAAGCAATTACTCTGTGATACTACCTACATAAACTGGAACAGATAAGTATTTTAGACTATAAGCCTATGTTTCCTCATATTTATAATGGGGAAAACATACCTAGCACAATAAATTCTCACAACTGCTAACCAAGAATACACTGAATTGGCCAGGGGTTTAGGTCAACGGTGTAAGTGCTTGCTTGGCAAATGTGAGGTTGTGAGTTCAATCCCCGGTACAAAAAAACAAAGAAATATTAAATTCTTATGAAGGCTACTGCAGATTTTCACCAATTAGTTAAGCTTTTTCTAAATCCAAATGGAAGCATTTTCTTGCATGTTTTAGAATATTTCAGGAAAGAAATAACTACTGCCAACACCAACTTTTTAAATTTCACCAAAAACTTTGGTAAAGAATAGTTAACACATACAATGAAAGCACTGATGAAACTTTGAAAACTTCTTTCTATAAAATACTATCTAAATCCAAATAGGGCATGTAAGTTCAGTGCTAAAGTTGGATTTTTGTGTTTTATATTTGTTTTAATGTTTAAAATGTTTTAATGTTCAAAACGCAGACAATATATTTATTATTTGTCAACATGTTTTTATAAAATAAACCTTAAAGTATCAAGTTTTGCTCATGTTCTCATATTTTTTCAAATCACAAGAAATCACTATGTTGTATATTAAAAATTTCCTTAAGCTTCCCGCTGGTCCCCAACAAAACATATGAAAGCATTTTCTCATCTTCCCTTATTGTTCTGGCAAAACCCTAATTATCTGACTTTATAGAATCACACAATAGTCCACCAATTTTATTTAAATGTGTACATTCATTAAGCATCTAGTGTTAATGGCAGCATCAACTGATATTTATTATTACTTAGTTGTTTTAAAATTTAGTCAAATAATTTTAATAAATAGTCTTACCTGTACCAATGTCTGAAATTGTTCCCATTGTTTATCTGATAACTCAATAGGCAGACACAATAAAAGTTCAACGCAGCTTCTACAAAACAAGAAGTTGATAAGAATAGCAAAACTTATTAAATTCAACGTAAAACAAAATTTATTCTACTATCAGTAGATTCCACATAACTAACCTATTTAAGATTCAATTATCATTATAACCTGATACCCAAAGTTAAAAAAATCAGTTAAATATAGTTTATTCACTCAAAGGTCTACTCACAGTGCCAAGCGTTCCAGAACCAATGCTACATTTTCACATTCAGAGGTAAGATAAGGTCGGGCTTTAACATAACTTTGGATAGCCACTGTGTATACCTCCAATAAAGGTAAGGGATCTTCTGAAGTTTTCCATTTCTCTGCATATTCAAGGAGTGTCTGTTTTAGAAGGAATAAAAAGTATTCAAAATATAATCTAAACAACACATTGACTACTGAACTGTATATTTCTCTCCTCTGAGAAATTGTGAAAAATAACATTTTTAATTTATGAAACAAAAAAGATAATTAAAATATTTAAGCTTATTCATATTTCTATAGGAAAAAAGGTATGTTGATTCATCCAGCAACACTATCATTTCATCAAGGTTAATTTCAATAGTGTGTTATATTGTTTCTTCCCTAAACAAAATGCCACTTTAAGATTTAAACGTCACTTTAAAAAGAAGTCACCTAAGCAAGTAATATTTGACCAGGCATGCAGTAAACAAATTCATAGTCCCTATTTTTTGTATAGGAAACAGAAATTTAAATACCTAGAAACAAATGAATTACATATGGTCAAAGACATTGGTTTTTTTTTTTTTTTTTGGTCCAATAAAAAAATACATCTCAAACTACTTTTTGACAAATGGTCACTTAAAAAGTTATCTAGTAAGACTGTGCCTCTGAAAACGAAAAAAATAAAGTAAAATTAGCAAAAAGTTTATCTGAAGACTTCCAATGTATAAAAACTAACATAAGGAATGACTATAAAGTCTAATAATTTCTGTAATAAAGTCTTTTTAAATTAAAAAACAGGGTTGGGGATTTAGCTCAGCAGCTTAAGTGCCTGACTGGCAAGTGCAAGATCATGAGTTTGATCCCGAGTAGCCCCCCCCCAAATCATGATGGTCCAATGAAGTAAATGTTTCTAATTCACTTCGTAAGACTTGATTAAAAAAAAACCACAACAAACAAAAAACTGCCTATCCTATCTCAGTTCTACTGAACGCATAGAACTGAGAACCTGGCACTGAACACAGAAACATAAGGATTCCACATCTGTTAAAATCATGAATTAGTAAAAACTACCTAAAAATTACTACAGTTATACTAAATAAAGTGGGACTAAATGTTTTCGTAAGGCAGACTACCATAAATGGTCCTCTTCACATTCAAGGTTTAAGAAACTTTTAATCATATGTGGAAATGCAGGAGGTCCTTTGTTTGAAAAAAAAAAAACTATCTTAAAGGGAAAATTAAAAATTTAAATCTCCATGAGAGCTTGTATCTTCTGGCACAGAAAAACAACTGTTTCTTTTTTAAGTGTGGAAGGAAGAGAAAGCTGAGAATTACATATTCTAATACAAAACACTCAAAATAGCTCGTTCCAATCTTTTCCTTTTATTTCCCCCTAAGAAAGGAGAGCAAATAGTTATTACCAGGAAAGTCAGAAAAGCTACAGCCACAATGTGGGATGGACAGTGAGGTGGGTCAGGGGACATTCAACTAGGTCCAAACTCAATCCAAAAGCAAAAGCTCAGGTAAAGTTGAAGTAGAAAAGGCTCTTTCACAGATATTGTGGGAAGGGGAACCAAAATCTGTCCCAGATGAGGTTGGAAACCAATTTGTTTTCAGATCCATACTTTCATTTCACTTTGCAGAATTACTATATTCAAATTGTCAAGGAATAATAAAACAAACATTAAGTCCCCAATCTACGAGCAAGTTTCATTTCGGAAGAACATTTGTAAGTCAAATATGTTTGCAAGTTCGACAAAGTGACTTCTACATAACCTTGACACAAATATACAATTTACAGTATACTGCTCTGTGCTTCCTAGCAGTCCCCTCCACATCACCACTGCTTTTCCTCTTGCTCTCGATAATCTGCGCTCCATAGTGGACTACTGCGCACTCTCACACGGTACAGTAAGCACACAGCAGCACAACTGTGACCAACAGTGGCAGACATGTGAACTATTTTTGTGATTTGTTCACAGCTATTAATGTTTGTAATGCAAGGTCTATTCGTATCTGAGACAGTTTGAAACTCAAATGTTTGTAAGTCAGGGACATACTGTACAGAGATAAAAGAAGCACCAATAGTAAATTCCCTAGTTTTATGGAAATCTGAAGTACCCAGAAAACCAAAGGTTAAGCTTTTCTTAAACTGTTAATGAGGTAGAATGGAAATATTGGAGGAGAAAGGAATCAGTATTTCTGTACAAAGGGCTCTCAAGACATCATTCTCTAAGGGGACATGGGGACTTTTAAAATGTAATTATAAATGAATGACATTGTAGCTCGTCAATATAAACAGTAAGTTGAGGTTGCCTGCCTCATTCTTAAAAGACAATTCAGACTTCACTGTAAAGAGAAATTAAAACTTCATATTTACCTTCTCATGTCACTGTTTTACATATTCTAAGCCACACTCTATGGAAGTCTTATTTTCTCCTAAATGTCTCTAGGATAAAGAATAATTTACACTGCTTATAGATCTGAAAAGGCTATATCTTCCAATTTTTTGACTGGCTAGATCAGGCAGATGACAGTGACAGAGAGCTACGGACTCCTGGAAGATAAAAGCATTCTTGCATGTGACTCTGGAGCAATTATGAAGCAGGATTAGTTAGTTCTGGAAACACCATGAACTAGAAAAGACTATACAAGAAAATATGGAATTCAATGATGCAACTGTCCAACAAAGGGCATGCTATATTCACTATCAGTCTTTCAAGCTTGGGTCATGGCATACTGATGATTAGTAAAAAGGAATGCTTGGTTTCTGTCTTTAGTTTCTAGCACAGAGCTCCTAAATATCTTGAAGCTAACTAATGAGTATCTTTCTTTTATGTTAATTAGATGACTTTTGGCTGAGGAGCACCTACAGTTTCAAGATGGGCTGATCACTAAAAAGACCTTGACACAATTAAGATTGCAACTTTTCCCACTACATCAACTACTAGGGAGTGTACGGGGCTAGGAAGAGAATTCTCTAATAATATGTGATTTAATCAATCATGCCTAATGAAAACTCCACTAAAACCAAACAACTAGGTTCAGAGAACTTCTGAACTGACAATCACTTCCTTGTGCCCACAGAGTAGAATATCCCAATCCCACAGAAACTGGCTCTCACACCTGGGGGCCTCAGATTTTGATTTACCTCTGGTTCTTCATCTGTATCATACACACACACACACACACACACACACACAGATAATTTTTAATTGTTTTAGAGGCAGGGTCTGGCTATGTAGTCCAGGATGGCCTCCAACTTGTCTTTCTGCCTTAACCTCTTCAGTACTGGGATTGCAGGTGCACATCACCACACTCAAACAATTACCTTTTAAGTAAACTGTAATAGTAAGTTAAACATTTTTCTAAGTTACGTGAGTCCTTCCAGAAAATCATCAAACTTGAAGAAGGGGTTATGAACCACCAACTTTGTAGCCAAGTCTGAAAAAAGCATAGATAACATAGGACCTGGTATTCTCAACTGGAGACTACAGTAAGGATAGCTTGGAAAGTGAGACCTTGAGCCTGTAACTTCTAACATTAGTTAACTGTGGGTATCAAATTGAACTGTACAACACTGATTCGGTGTTGGGCTAAGAGAAATAGTATGCAAAAGATACTATGTACTTGGTGTTAGGATTAAAAAAAACCCTCTAAACAGTACATAATAATATGAATTAACTGGATATGCCTATAGTACCAGCTATTTCAGAAGTTGAGGCAATAGGAGTACTTGAGTCTAGACGTTTGAGGCCAGCCTGAGCAACACAAGACCTTGCCTCAAAATTAAATTTTTAAATGTAAAAAATTTTAAAAATATGAACTTAAGAGGACAGGGGTTCAGCTCTGTGCTGGAATACACACTTAGAAAGCATGAGACCATGAGTTAGGGGTTGGAGATTTAGCTCAGCGGCATAAGCGCCTGCCTTGCAAGCACACAGTTGTGAGTTCGATCCCCGCTACCAAAAAAAACAAAAACAAAAACAAAAACCCTGAGTTAAATCCTCAGCACCAAAACATCAATTTTAAAAAAAATTGTAATTAATCAGAAAAATAAATTACTAAGTCATGGAATGTAAGCATTAAAAAGCACCTTAAAATTATCTTAAGTCATTTTATAAATAAAAAAAAGCAGATACTGGTGACAGGGAGAGCACTTAGGTGGCTATTTTTAGGCCACCTACAAATAATGCATACAGGGAAGTGGTAAATAAAAGGATGATGGCAGATCATGATGGTATGAGAAAGAAAACTAATGACAAACTTACTAGATATAGAACAACAAATCAAGTTAGGTTAAAAAGCAAATATCTATCATCTGGATAAAGTTTTAAGAGTTGCCATTCATACCTAGTAAATATAATGACAACAGAACTTCTCTGGTTCTCAAAGCACTGCGATCAATAGAATCACTACAAAATGGAAAGCATCCACACAACTGGTTAATAAATTATGCCTTCCTCAATTTAAAAAGTTACTTGTTTCTAATGTCTTAATCTATACAGGACTTTCAGGAACTAACACACTCAATTTACAGCATAATCATGAAAGGGTCTGGTGACTGCACAATATTAATACAATAGTTAAGTAGCAAAGGCAGGCAGTCTCATTCTCTGTGCAATAATCTGCCCACTACCAATAAGTGTCATTTGTGGTGATATAATAAAACTATAATAAAACTCTGTGGAGTTATTTTATAACTACAAATTGTCTTTCACCTAAAATATTTCAGTTATTCCTTACAATTCTGTGAGGTAAGTACTGTTTATCCAGTTTTCTAGTCAGTTTCACAATTTGATATCCTTACTGGTTAGGTTTTTTATTTCAAAGTCCAACTCAAACCAGCATAAAAAATAAGAAAGGCTTATACTCATAAGTGAAATAAATCAAATTCACATGTGTAAATACCATATAGTCTCCCTAGTGTAAGAAATGGTAACAGTACATAAGATACAAAAAACTCGATAAATACAGCGAAAATAAGAATCTGCTTAAAGGGGAAAAAATACTATCTCCAGGAAAATGAGGAAAAAGAAAAAGGAAGGGAAAAGGAAAAATATCTAAAAATATATAAACACACTTGGGATAGCTAAGATGATTATGCTACAAATTCTGTAAGTTCTTGGAACAAAATATTTAACATTCATAGGCTTGGAACAATTATGCATATTATTGTATGGTGACCTGAGGAACTCTTGAAGATGATTATGTAAAATAACAACCCTAGTTATTCTCATATCACATGGTTTTGAAGGCCTATATTGTCAGTGTTTTGGGCTCTTTGCTATTGTTATTTGTCTTTTTTGTTTCATGTTTTTCTAGGAATTTGTTTTGTTTTGTTTTCCCTCTAATACAGAAAGGATAGGGATACATGTTCATACATGTATACCTATAGACTCATACATGCGTAGAACTTCTAAATGTTTATGAGGATTATGTAACGCATGTTGAAATGAACAGCTACTTTGAAGAAACAGACACCAAGATACCCAGTGCTAATTCTCTAGTGTCATGCTGTGAAATCCAGCAATACTATTATTCTTTGTTCAGAGTGATTTTAGTCTCATTTCAACATACATGAAGGTATGCACAGATATTTTGAAGAGAACGAGAAACACTATGGCAGCCAATGTTGACTGCCCTCTCGTCTGGTTTTGAAGGCCTAAAATGCTTTCATCATCCTGTTCTGATCAGTTTAATACTATTTTGTTCCATATGAATTCATTGTTTGTGAAGATATGGACAACTATTTGGAAGAAAACAAGAGACAATATGATAGACAGGGAAGATCTCCTGTTGTCTTGCTTTGAAATCTGTGTCTCTTACATTGCTTTCTTCTTTTGTGTTCTGTTATGTTTAACTTTACCCTCTTTAAAATAAAATTTTAAAAAAATAAGAAAGGCTTATCACATAAATAGAAATTAAGAAAAATGGCAGGTTACAGGATTGGTTAGTTCAGTGGTTCAACAATATCTTCAAGAATCTACCTACCGTATCTTCACTCTAACATAGTTACTTGGTGCCCTCCCATCTGTTCCCAGATGATCAAGTGTTATAAGGTTCTTATTCAGATTCATCAACAACCAGAAGATAAGAACAGACCCTTTCTTCAGGTGAATTTAGGAAGAAAGAAATAATTTTCCAGAAAGCCAAAATCCAATTTCCAAGAGTAGATTTCCCATCAGGTCTCCCTGGTTAGAAACATATCACACTATCTACGTAAAACATCATTTAGCCATCGGTTGAGAGTATACAGACTGTGGTTAGGATGCAAAAGGTCCTGGGTTTGGCTCCTAGCACCAATAAAGGTGTGCGTGTGGAGGGTGTAATCACTTGGCCATAAAACAGCTCCACCGTTGACTTTTAAGCCAATCAATACCAACCCTCCACGGGTAAAGATACTGCCTAGGATCTGCTTCTCTGAAGTGCAAAGCCATGGAAGAAATGAAAAACTGTGAGAATAAATTAACAATTCTAAGAAGAAAAGGAACCAAAGGCCCACACTTTTCCATTTCATTACACCACTCTTTTATTCTCACATCATTTCAAAAGCTGAATAAATGACTACATCTAGTGTCTCAGACACTTTCTTGTCACTGAGATACAGTATCTCATACCCACAACTTTAAAGGAAGAAAGATGTACTCAGGCTCATGGCTGTGGTCAATTGTCACCTGGATCCAAGGCAAAAAACAGTGTGGTGGAGGTCACAGAAGATCCAATGGAGGCAGGAAGCAGAGAGTGAAGGAAGGAGCCACAGAGGGAGTTTTATCTTTCTAGGTCTCCAGTGACCAAAACTTGCCTCCTAAAAAGTCAGCTATATTGTCCCCAAGATTCAAATACCATCCAAGAGGTTCTTGGGGGACATCTCAATCTAAACCATAGCATCTATACACATATACTAATTTATATATATATGTGTGTGTGTGTATATATATATACACACATACATACATACATACATCAAATATACAAAGACAAAAGCCACTGTGAGCTGGTTTGGGGGCATTACAAAAGAAATTATGTAGTGAATGAAACTAAAGATCTTCCTTACAAGTTATCAGACTGCTTCTATTAATGTGCACTGTACTGCTAAGTACGGTAAGAAAAGTAAAACTCAAACTGTTGTATGAGAATGAAGAAACTGAAAATGCACAATTCCCAGCACTATCACCTCCACACAACACCCAACAAAAAAGAAACACACAAAACCACATAAAAAGCTTGTATAAGACTGTACTCCAAACAAAGTGATTCTTATTTAGGCTTTAGATTAAACAGAAAGTAAATTAACTCTTCAGAATCAGCAAAGGGCTTGTTATGGTTTGCGCCTGGATGTCCCTCCAAAGCCTCATATAGTCATAATAGCAGGCTTCTAGAGTTTGTGACTGATTCATAGTCCAATACAGGGACTGTGGGTGTGAGTGCTATACTAACCCTACAGTGGGTAGCCTACATAAAATATATGGAATATAAGGGACAGAAAGAATCCTGTCTTTGTTCTCCTCCCTCTTTGTTCTTCTTGTGTTATCTTCTACCACCATGAACTGTTGCCTTCTGCCATGAACTATCCTACCTTGGAACCAGCTGAGTATGGAATGAAACCCCCCAAACTGAGCTAAATAAACCTTTTCTTCCTTCATCTGGGGTGTTGGGTATTTTGTCTTAGCGATGAAAAAATTTAACCAAGACAGAATTTGGTACCAGAGAAATTGGGTTGTTGCTGTGACTATACCTGACCACGTTATTCAAGAGCCTTTGGGAATGGCTTGTGGGAAGAGTCTGGAAAGATTGAGATGTTGCCTGACAGTAGAGCTGGAATGCCTTAGGCTGTTCTGTATGACAGAGTCTGGTCAGAGTTTAAAAGGCCAGAAAACTGGTAATGACCAGGCTTGGGAGGTTTCTATTGGGAAGCAGGACTGCACTGACTGCTAGAATCTAGACTGTGGCTTGGCAGAAAGTTTGTCTGCATTTTGCTCTTATCCAGATATTTTGCCTGAGAGTAAGATTAAGGGCAGTGGACTAATTAAACTGGAAGAAAAAACCTTAAGGCAGTCCAATGTTGAGGTGGTGGCACAGCTATTATTGGGGGCTTTTAGCTAGATTTATGTGGAGCATCAAGGGCAAAGAGGAGAGTATAATGATTTAAAATGTTGTGAATTTGGCCAAAGAGGTAGCCCATTAAAACTGTGGACTGCAACGATACAATAAGGAGATCTCACTTGCTGAAAAACAACAGAACAATACAAAAGACAGCTTGAGGGCATCATGAGAAGCAGCTAAGTCTCCATCCTTTGCAGTCTCAAAACTGAAAAAAATGAAAGACTTTGCTTTGAGGAGAAAGCCACAGAGCACCATGTACTTCTAGAAGGGCGGAAACCACATTATGTTCCAGAATGGCAGTGGTGGCTACATTAGATTCCAAAACGTAAGCAGCCACACCAGGTTCCAGAATGGCAGCAGCCTAGAGAATTTGTTCCTTAGAACTGGATTCAGAGTGCCCAGCAATTCAGGCACTTGACCCCTACATCCAAGGGAGAAGAAAGCCTAGCTACTGGTCCAGCTGGCAGCAGACCCTGGCATCATCCACATGGTGTTGGTTTTAGGTGCATACAAGATGCAAGAGTTCTGAGGTTTAAAAAGCTTCCACCCAGATTTCAGAAGGCGGCTTGGGTGCTTGGGCAGTGTGTGAAGCTGTTGAGTATGAAGCCAAAGGTGCAGCGGAGAACCCAGAAGTTTGGAAAATCCAGGAATGTGGATCATCTGAAGCAAGCTACAAGGACTGATCAGAGTGGGTCTAAGACAGAAGCCCTGGGAGCTGCAACTACAGAAGTACCATAGGAGGTAGCCATGCAAGTCTTTTGGAGCTCACAACTTGCCAGATTGCTTCAGATGTTCCACATGGAACTATAGGACTTAATGTTTGTCTTGCTGGATGTTGTACTTCCTTTGGTCCTGTTCCTTTATATCTGTTTGGATCCTTTAGAATGGTAATGTTTATCTTGTGCCATTGAATGTCAGAAGTGTTTTTTTCATTTATACAGAGGTTCACAGCTAAGAGTGCCTTAGATCTTGGAAGAGACTTAGGACTCAGAGTTTTCTGCAGTGCTGAGACTGTTACGGCTTTGGCAACCCTTGGAGATGGATTAAATGTCTTTTCCATAAAGGATGTTCACGAGTCTTTGAGGGGGCCAGAGGCAGAATGTTACGGTTTGTGTTTGGATGTCCCCACAAAGCCTCATATAGTCATGATAACAGGCTTCTAGAGTTTGTGACTGATTCATGGTACAATATGGGGACTGTGGGTATGAGTGCTACACTAACCCTACGGTGTGTAGCCTATATAAAATATAAGGAATATAAGGGACAGAAAGAATCCTGTCTCTGTGCTCCTCCCTCTTTGCTCTTCTTGCTTGTGCTGTCTTCTGACTGCCATGAACTGTTGCCCTCTGCCACGCCTATTGTTGCCCTCTGCCACATCACCCTGCCTTGGAGGCAGCTGAATATGGACTGAAACCTCCACAAAATGTGAGCTAAATAAACTTTTCCTTCCTTCATTAGGGGTGTCAGGTATTTTGTCTCAGCAATGAGAGAAAAGTAACCAAGACAGAGCTCCAGAATTAGGAGCACTAGGTAACTCTTGAAACAGGGATGAAGGTAAGGATAAAAATAATAGAACTGGTTGAAAAGGCTATTAAAAAAATAGTTAAGCCTCACTGATTTGGTGCTTACTCTTCACAAACAGGAGACCTCAATAAAATACAATTACTATCTACCCCCAGCAGAAAAGTTTTTTTAAAAGTATTTTGACATTTTTGAGGCAAGAAATCTCTTATACTTGACTTTATATACTAACTATAGAGACAGTTCCTTTATCAATCCTTTATTCCAACTTATTGCCAGAACCTTTACACTAAACTGAGTGAGCCTTTTTCTGGATGTTCAAAGAGGTCAGAACTTGAGTCTGACACCAGGGTTTGCTTATGTAACAAGACCAGCAAATCTTATGATGAAGGCCACAATAAACTCCACACTTGAGCTTGGGCTTTCAATCAGCTCTTACTGGTGTACCTTTAAATGTGGACAACGAAGGACCACTAGGCATTTGAGGAAATCTTCCAATATGTGATCCAACAAAAAAGGGAAAAAGTAACTTGAAGGGAGCAGAGATTATGCAAAGAGAACACAAAATTTCAAGAAACTACCAGCTGTATCCCTAGAGAGGTAAGAGAACATACTATACCTAAAAACAAAAATACTGTGTCATAAAAGAATACTTACAGAAAAACAAGACTGACAAAAATTTAAAATAACAAATGAAAATCTCACTTAAAAGAGTTGGAAGATGAAATGAGAAAATTTCTTAAGAAAGCAAGCCAAGTGGCCCTGAAGCAAGGCCAGCAGATCGCTGTAGCTGCTGGCTTCAAACAGGAGCCTAAAGAGAATTCTTTCTGTGATCTGTTGGTGATTTCAGAACTTTGGAAATGGAATGGTCAATTCATCAGAAAGAAATAGGTGAGTATGGCGGAAATAGGGGGCTTGCAGGGGAGAGACCCTGGCGCCTCGGGACCTGCACTATGCAGTTGACTCGGGGTGCCAGGAGAACAAGGAGCTCTTCCCCTCTCTGGGGGGCGGCTGAGTGTGTGGCAGACTTTCGGCAGCCCGAAGGAGAGAGACCCTGGCACATGTGGGACCTGCACCATGCAGTTGACTTGAGGTGCTGGGAGAACAAGGAACTCCTCCCCTCTCTGGGGGGGCGGCTGAGAATGTGGCCCACTTTTGGCAGCCGAAGGAGACCCTGGCATGTCGGGACCTGCACAGTGTGGCTGACTTGGGGTGCCGGGAGAACAAGGAACTCCTCCCCTCTCTGGGGGACAGTTGAGAGTGTGGCCCACTTTCAGCAGCCCGAAGGAGAGAGAACCTGGCACATCAGGACCTGCACTGTGCGGTTGACTCAGGGTGCCGGGAGAACAAGGAACTCCTCCCCTCTCTGGGGGG